>CAEGAF010103885.1:0-15604 GCA_903067075.1 Micropoecilia bifurca
TCTCTCCTGACCAGGTGAGTCTCTCCTGACCAGGTGAGTCTCTCCTGACCAGGTGAGTCTCTCTCTCCTGTCCAGGTGAGTCTCTCTGACCAGGTGAGTCTCTCTCTCCTGACCAGGTGAGTCTCTCTCTCCTGACCAGGTGAGTGTCTCTGCCTCTCCTGGAGCCGGTTACCTCGCTGTCGTGAGCCGGAAGCTGGTGCAGCAGCTGTTTGATTCTGTATCTCTCCCCCGGACTGTTCACATACGGCACCCTGTCTTCTGGCAAGCAGCTGAAATACTGGTACACCTGAATCCAGAGACAAGTTTGTTCACAGAGGCAGAAATGAGAGACTACGGGCAGCAATTTACCAACTTACAAAGCAGTTTACGAAATTATTGCCTATCAAATCATTTGGGTCTGTGCATGAACACGTCCAGGTGAAGGAGAGCATCTGAGTTTAATTTATAACCCGACTCTGACCTGTTCGGGCTTGAGCCCAGGTGGGACCCAAGCGTATTCCTCGGAGGCGCATCCCGAGTCGTCGTCGGAGATGGAGTGTCTCTGGAAGTCCGACACCAGCTTAGTCATCATCTTCTCCAGCTGCCCTGGCACCGACCGCACCGCATGCTCCTCCCGCACACACTTGCAGTGCACACAGATCTTCCTGTGGAGACGGAGACGGTCTTAAAACTGATTTACAACCAAAGCAGAAACCTGATCAGGTGTTTCATTCAACGTCTAGTGTTGCTTCAAGTAGTGAAATGCAAGAAGCAAAGTTTTTAACGCTTGACAAGTCTCATATTTATGAGTTCTCCAGTTACTTTCTTCTTTGGAGAAACAAAAACGGTAAAAAAATTATGTTTCTGCTACATAGTTTTGCAAAACATAAGTTTTGCTGGGTGATCAATTGTTCCAGAAATTATTGCGATAAACGATAATATTGTGGTTTTGAATCCATTTTCAAGTAATATAATGATTAACACATTCTCAAACACCAATAAACCTGAATTTATAACAAACATTAAAAACAGGAACTGGAAGACATTTTAAATATCCAAAAAACAAAACAACAGAAACGATAAATAAAATGTGCTTTAAAGTCCCTATAAACAAAACTGCCCTTCAAAAAAATGGCTAGTTGAGGCCAAAGCCCCAGACTGAAGACCAGCTTTGGAAGAAAGAGAGAGAAAAAAGAAAAACAATAAAGCATACAAATGGAAATGACTGAACCTGTTTTAACTTATCATGTGTTTAACTGATTTATTGGTTCCACATCTTGAATTTCACGGAATAGACAAATATAAAATTACATTAAAATGGTTGCTTGCATTTATGACTCCAAACAGTTTTGCAAATCAGTTGACAAATCTGAACGTCAACCCCAAAGTATCACACAGCCACCACCATGTTTCACAGCTGATACGTTCTGTTCAGAGTGTAATTTTAGTTTACCATCACACGAAGTGTTTTGTGTTGGCCAAACAGTTACATTTTATTCTCATTGGACTGGGCTATTTTATTTCTATAGAGCATTTTAGGAATAAAATAATTCAGAGTTTCACATGATGAGAAGGAGAATAAAACAAGCAAAAACAAAGGAATTAAAATGCAGTGGCAAGGTAAGAGAAAATGATCACGGGTTGAAACACTTAATGATTTTTCCACTTGTTAATTGAAGGAAGATTTAAACAATTGTTGTGGCCTTGATTCAAAGGAACTCAGTGTTTCAGCATGTTTGCAGTTTTCTGGACATTTGTTCCAGATTAAAGGCGAATGAATGAGTTCCTCTAGATCAGTGGTTCTTTACCTTTCTTGAAGTACCAAACCCCCAGTTGCATATGCGCATTCACCGAATCACTGCTAATGAAAAACATGATCTGTTCCTCGATTAAAATTAATCTAGCACAGTCCAGTTCTTTTGATAAAAATCTAACTATGGAAGTATGTGTGTGTGTCCCGATTCTGTCCAAACTGAAGCCACTTTAAATTAATGCTATTTCCTTAAAATATACAGAAAATGTGTATATTTTGCGATATTATGATTCAGTAATGTAATTATTTGATTCAGTAAGGTAATTATATTAGTTGTGTTACCACCTCCACGCCACTAGAGGCAGTGCCAACCCCGAAAAGATGCGACTAAGGAGCAGATTTAAAAGTACTGAAAGCTACAGTACTACAGTACAGTACTAAAAACTGTGAGCTTTGCTGAAGTAATTAAAGACACAAGTTCAAATCCACGCTGAGAGTGAAGCTCCTCCAATCAGGGCTCCTCCGCAGCTCTGATTGGCTAAGCAATGTAACGTGATCCTTTGCTGCAAGTGATGGCAAAGCGGCGTCATCACGACTTTACACAAGTGAGTCTTTACCTCCACAGCAGAGGCTCCACCGAACCCTTGAGACCGACTCACCGAACCCCTGGGGTTCGATCCAACCCAGGTTAAGACCCACTGAACTAGATCTTGTTGGTACATTAGTTCTTTAATCCTAGAAATGTTCTTCAGGATCTAGAAGGCTGGCTTTGTAACTGTCTTTATGTGGCTCTGAAGGTTCAGGTCCAAACATGTGACAAACATGTGCTGCATTTGTCTGTCTTTTATTGATTTTTTTTAGAACCAATCCCAATAAAATTTAAAGTTGGTAGTTGATCAACACTGAAATATCAGTAAGAATACCTTAACATGGCATTGTATTTGTTCAAGCTGGAACAAATTAACAGTCTTAAAGATTGAGCTTTACTTCCAGTTGCTAAAACAGAGCCAAACAAAGAAACTCTGTAAGTAATGACAGTTTCTCATCGCAGTCATATGTCACTCCCTCCGCTTTCAACCATATAATTTACGAAGGCACCAAGCAGGAGACGTTACATCACAAACCCAGCACAAGCATTCTTTCATGCTGACTAACCAAGACCTCCTGCTGAAAACAAGTAAGGAAATCTCACAAGAACACAACATCCAGATCATTTAGAGCAGGGATGTCAAACTCATTTCTGTTTTGGGCCAAATCAACAACATGAATGCTCTTAAAGGGCCGGTTGTGCCAGAATATGTCAATAAAACCTGTTTAATTGTTAAAATGTTAATTAATTCTAAAATTTAAATGATATTATTGGACATCTTTTCAGTCCCTCCAGGAATTTTTTTTGTGGTACTAATTTGGAAATATTTCAGATATTTGTGCTTATTTACTACTGTAGATGCAACTTTTTTTTTTACCAGCTGTATAGATCATTATTACAGACATCAATTAAGGCTGAGGCAGCTGTTTGGAACAAGTTTACAACGGTTTTGACAATTTTTTTGAGAAAAATCTACAATAAACTCTCAGGGCAAAAAGAAGTTCTAGGATTTGTTGATTTTGTGTGAATTTCCACAATAATTTTCAAAAAACTGGAGGAACTGACTTAAATAATTGGCAGTAAACAGATAAAAACTCCATTGTTTTAATTGATAACATATTTAAGCTCACTTAGCATTTAGTCTAGAATCTAGAGGGCCACATAAAAAGCTATGGCGGGCCGGATTTGGCCCGCGGGCCTCGAGTTTGACACATGTGATTTAGAGGAACCTCCGCCGAGTTCACGCCCGGCTCGGCCTGACATCTTGCAGCCTCTGCATCAGGACCAGCACATCTGTGACAAGCAGGCAGCAAATCGAGGTCACTGCCATAAGCCCGCCTGTCAATCCGGGACGGTTCTAATCTCCCTCTGCCTCGTATTGCAACCATCTTGTCCTGCTGCTGCATCGCGTTCGGTGTGGAGGAGGGTGTTGCTGCGTGCTTGTGTGTGGGACCGGTGGAGTCAGAATGAAGCGCCCGGGGCTGCAGCGTGGGTGTGACGCTGTGTCCATACGCAGCTTCTACTTTACGTTTCTGTTGTCATTGCGTAACGGCTTGCCAGCTGGTGCTGGTGGCTCAAGTTCGGACGGCACAAAGCTGCTTTATGAGGACAACCAGCCCCCAAGGAGCCAAAAGGCTGGTGAACCCAAACACACTGGTCAACCGCAGATTACTGCTCCTCTAATCAATGGATTTGTTTACAATGAGCTCTTTGAGATGCTGCTGCTGCTGCTGCTGTTCGGTAACTGATCAGAAGTTTGGAAGGCTCTAATCAGAGATATTAATATGGGATAGAATTGATCGATTATTTAATCTAGATTTGATTGATCTCATTGACTAAGGATAACCTGATAAGCGATCACTTTCCTAAAAATCAAGATGGACGATCAATCACCAGGGTTTCCCCCAGAAAACTTGCTAAGCCCGGTGGTCGAGGAGTCCAGTCGGTCCACCGTGTTTGTGTATTAAAAGATGTTAAGTTGACAGGAAATTAAGTCAGTGGCTCCATCAGGGCTTCAGGGGCCCAATAAACACAAATATTTTAAAACAGACCACAGATACATAAATGTCAATTGTTTAGGCATACATAGGCCTGTCGTGATTGTTGACAGGCCTATCAACAATCATGATATGGGTGACGGTAGCGCTGCTCGTTGTCCACAGACACTCCGACCAACCGGGACCACAGACAGAAACTTTACAGGGTAGACGGCCAGCTGTGTGATTGGTCTGCAAACTGTCGGGTTTAAAACCTACCTATTATAAACCTGTCCTTTGGGAATAAATCTGCTCTGCTAGTGAAATGCTAAGACAACAGAGACGCTTGCAGCCCGGCTTTAAAAAAAAAGCGGGGTTTTTTGGGGGGGTTTTACCCCTGGAAACGTAAACAAGCAACGCTTAGCCTGGCGGCGGGGCTAGCAAAGCATGGCGGGCCGCCAGGCTTATAATACACTGGGGGAAACCCTGAATCACCTTCCCAAAACATGGGGGGCTACGTTTTTCATATGCTGAATTAAAATAATAAAGTATTTTATATAAAATCTAACAAAATGTTAACCTCTTCAGTTGCTTAAAACTTAAATATTAAAACAATATGTTAAACAGAAAGAATGTTAACCCTTGTGTTTACAAATAGGGTCCAACCGATTCCACACCCCATCACTACGTTCTCCTCGGGAATAAGGGTTAAAACGTTGCTTCGTAAAGTGAATTAACTCTCGACATCCCTCAAAATCACGTTTGTTTGTTTTTTCCATCATGTCACATTTCTTCTTTGCTACACTCCGTGTTTCTGCCGTCACATCCTCGCCTTCACGGCGCATCTCTAATTTTTGGCTGATAAAGTTGACGCTGCTAACATGAAACTTAAATGTTAAACTTATATTTCAAAACGAACATCTTGCACCCCCTACCGGACTCTATTGACCGTTTATCTTTCCCGTTATCCGCCATCTTTGTTGACGCTCTGCTTGCGGATGGCCAGCGGCGCCCTCTGCTGGATGGCGTCCAAACTACAACACTAAAAGAAGGTTCTAGAGCGGACGTTGTCAATTAATCGATCTGATTTCATTTTAATCTAGTAAACCATTAATCGACAATTAATTGAAAATCTGTTATTGCTTATCTATAAAGTTTTCATGTGATGTAATATGATTGTAAAAGTTTGGAATCAAAACCCTGAACTGAGTTGCCCACACAGTGCTTAGCTACTTCCTGGTTATGTCTTTTTAAAATGTAAATATTTGGTGTGTGTAATATTTATAACTGCAGGACATAAGTAGAGCTTCACAAATTAATTGTTTAAAGCCTGGAATCAGCCAATTTTACCTTTGATCAGCAATATTTTTGCCTATTTGTTAAAAGTAAAAATGTCCACCATTTTCAGTCTGTAAAAGCACCAACCAACAAGTCCCTGTTTACAAATGAGATCTGGATCTCAATGACCTGATTAAATAAAGGAAATAAAATAATAAAAAAATACAATTAAATAAAAATAAATAACACCCTTTTTTTCAGGAAAATAACAGATAATGGTTGGTGAAATACATGTCTTAATTCCTTCATTTTGTTGAATACACAACTACTGCATCAGTAATAAAAACATCTCATTTTGTATATTTTTGTAGCATAATTTCAGTCAGTAAAAAACTAAATTGGCCAGTAAATCACCTGATTAGTTTGTCTCTAATCTTAGAAAACTCCACTTGGTCATCATGTTTACCAAATTTTGTGAGATAATAAAGTAATCTGACATCACCATATGGACTTAGAGACACATAATTAAGACATAAATGAGCTTTTATCTTCAAACGACCGTCGCCTCAATAGGTAATTACTGTTTAAGCCTCCAGTTTAAGTTAGTTACCTTGTGTGAGAATCATGACCAGTTAGTCCCATCCAGCGTGTCCAGGTTTCTCCATCCAGGTTTCTCCTGACCAGCTGTTCTTAAAGCTCTGTTTACCGTCCAGTTTCTGCGTCCCGTCTGTGAGAGCAGGACGCTCTACGCCAGCTCCTGTCCAACTGGGATCTTCTCTGAGTGAGCGTCTCTTTTCAGTGTCCACTCCAACCCTCCCACCCTCCTCCGTCCCGAGTGGGAGAGCAAACAAATGGCTCTGACTCACCAGATACAGCCACACATGCCACCCAAAATCCAAAGGCATCTCAACTTTTTATGAGCAGAAGCTATTTTACTGACCGATTCAAAACTGGGAAAACTCAAGTAATCAGCTGGGGTTTCTACATATTTACAGTAAGCTTTGAAATGTTCAGTCGTTTTAGAAAAAAATAAGAGAGAAGTGACTGTTTTTCCTTTTGTTTTTCCTTTTGACAACAGATGGACGACTGCAGCTTCGGTGCCGTTATTAATCATAGAAATAAGAGGCGCAGATTTTGAGCCTGTGAGCAACGCCGTCCTGTTCAGCATCTGTCGCGTTATGAGATCAAGATGGCCAAACGTGACGACAAAATATCTCTGGAGATATTAAACGGCCTCTGGAAAGTCACGACAAATCTCTGACGTCCACTGAGGATTAAAAACCACCGAGATAATGTCCGCTTTCAATTTAGGCAAAACATGCGATTCACTTTGAAGCTTTTTTATACTTGTAGTGTCGCATCAGCACAATTTAAACAGACTGTCAACAAAAAAGAAGTAATTTGAACCAAATGTCTGATGCTACACAAAATAATATGAAGTATTTTTAGTGTAGTTTCATTTCTTAGTACTCAAGAAATAAAACTAAACTAACTTACAAGTATGAATACAAATTTTATTGGATGGTAAATTGCCCCAGAAATTATTGCGACACCCGATAATATTGTTTTCTGGAGACAATTTTTAAGTATTTTAATAATGGTACAATGATAAACTTTAATTTTGAAAAGAGCACTTAACACTGGAACTGGGACATATTTTAAGTACCTAAAATAAAACACAACAAAAAAAGAAAACAATAATTAAAATGGAAATAAAAACCACTTCCAGGCAAAACCATGAATAAAATAGATGATGTCCCTGGAAACAAAATTACCATTTAAAAAATATTAATAGTCAGAATAGAAATTAAGGAGCTTGTTTTAATTCATTGTGTGATTAGTTGATTTATTACTTATTGAAACACTTACGAGTAACTAAATATAAAAGCTTGTCTTGAGTAATTAGTCCTTAATATTGATGAAAATGTACTAAATCCACTGGCAGATTATTTGATTTATAGAAAAAATGTCTCATTAGTGAGTCAATTTAATCAATATTAAGGAATTATTTACTTAAAACAAGCTTCTGTATCTTTATACAGAAGTTATTTACTTACTTAGTTACTTTATACAGTTATTTTTAAGTCAGTTTTGTTATGTTAAGATATTTGCACTAGAAACTGACGGAGTTTGTGTTTTTGCAGTGTAATTATCCTCAATATTTCAGTCAGTAAACAGCGATAAAATCTAGCTGAGCATCCAGCGAAGCAGCTATATAATAATCCTCTTTATGATAATCTAAAACTGAGAGAAACTGCAGGAGGACGCAGTAAACGCGCCTCAGATCCCAACAGATGGGCCTTTAACTCCCGGCCACTAATAAGCGACGGACTAATTGCCACATGGTGACTGAAACTAATAGCTCCTGGTGACTTTGATCACTTTTGCAGCCTGGTGGGGGACCTGCGGGTCAGCGGTAACTCAATCCACTTTCCGCCGGGCGGCGGAAGAACCATCTGCCCCCCAGCGCAGATCAGGAAAAGCCCGGGATGAAGATGGATCGCTTCCCGCTCCGCCAGCGCCAGCAGCTGAGCCTGCGGTCTCTGGGAGGTTCTTCTCTGCCAGCGAAGGTGTGACTCTCGATTGATTATTGAGGAGGATGAAATGAGAAGCAGACTCTGAGGTCCTGAAGACTGACCCCTATCAATCTCAATCACTTAATAACCTTCATGTGGCTCATTCTGCCGGATCCGACGTGGCTGAGCAGGACATTCGTCTCTGTCGTTTTACCTGACATAATTTCCTAATCTGTCTGTAATGGGTAATGAAACAACATAAACTAAAAGTGCATTGTGTTAAACCTGCAGTGACTGGAGGAGGAAAATAACTATTAAACTGTTTCATAATGTAAAATAATGTCTTTTTCTATCACTCTCTATGACCTATACAGAGGAATTTTTTAAAAATTAGAAAAATCTACTATTTGGACCAATTCATGACAGACTAATTCATTAAAAAGTTTTAAAATTACATAATTTTACATTTTGTGTATTTTATATTTATTCAGACTTGTTTAAATTTTGCTACATTTAAAAACCTCTATATTTTAATGGTATCTGATGTGGCAGACCAGCACATTTCTACTCCGTTTTACTTTATTTTACAACTGAATTTTCTATCCAGCTCATAAAGGTCAATAATTTGTGAAACTCCCCTTTCACTACAACTGCAACTGATTTGAGATCTAGAAGATAAATGTTTTACACATTTTACTTTGCAAACCATCAAATGTAACAACTCAAATCTAAGACTTTTAAAACAATTTCTTTAAGATATACAGAGAAATGTACGAATAAAAAATGCTAATAAATATCGGTTGGCAGCAGATGTGAGCTAATAGCTGAGATGAACAAGGGATAAATTTGAACGTACGTAAAAAAGCTAGCTAGCTAACTAGCTAGCAAGGTTATAATAGCAGCGGTTTAGCGGTAGCTGGTACTGCCTCAAGTCTGTGTGCGACTCAATTAAATAATCCTACAACAAAAAAAATTCAGATCTGCGATTTACGTATTAAAAATCAAACTACATTAAAAAAAAAAAAGAATTTAAGACATTTCAAGGACATACTTTAAACACAAATTTAAGACTTTTTAAGGATGCATGAAAACTGGCTGTACTCAGGTTGACTCTAGTTACTGATTAGTGAACTTCTAAAAGTCACTGGTTGCACTGGGTTTGATTTAAAGATGTCAAATTAAAAGTATTTACATAAACAATTGATGAATGTTCTTTTGTCAGCAATAAGAACTAATTAATTTGGTTGATGACATAAAATCCAAAAGAAATGAATTAATGTTCTTGAGAAATTTTTGGCCGTATCAATAGTTTTGTGAAAAACTCTGAATGTACCATGAGGTTTGGAGAACGATGGAGACTGAAAAGCAGAGAAGTGGTGGACAGAGAGCGGTAAAGATGGCGGCTTCCACAGCCTAATCTGGTTAATCTGAGTGACAGGGTCAGATTACCCACAGACCCAACCAGCTGGATATACATTACAGCAGGAAGAAACGTCTGAAGGAAAACAACCAAACTTCACACATGGCATAATAATCACAGGTCTGGAGTGACTAACAGCTACATTACAACAATAAAGTAGAAAAGTCTTCAGCCATTGATGTTTTCTGTTGCTTGAAGTCACAAGTTTGAGAAGTTTTAAAGTCTCTTTTACTTATTTTTAGATTTCTTTTGGTAGTTGTAACCAGCAAAATGTTTTGCTTGTTAAGCATGTGGATTCTGACCAATTCATTAATTAATAAAAGGCCATAAAAACTAACCAGCATTACGTCAACAGACAGAAAACTTTGCAAAGAACTTGCTTTAATCTGGATGATGCACCTCATCTCCCAGGTTTTTTTGTACTGTTTGTTCTTTTAATCATTTCCCATACGGCTCAGACTTTTTTAGTCCTGACACATTTAATTTAACCTTCAAATTTTCAAAAACAAACTGTGTATAATATTCAATTACAGGGCAGTCAAGGCCTGTAAAGAAAACAAGTCTGAAAAAAAAGTGTAGCAAAAACCTAAAGATGTACAATTTATCAGGAGTGGACACTTAAAACATAAATATTCACATGGAAAAAACCAGAATAGAGCTGCAACTTAAAAAAAATAGGGCTAATCTGCAACATGTAATCACATTACGTTTGTCAAAGTTACCTTATTTACGCTTGTTTAACATGACAACTTAATGAACTTAATACATTTACTTGATGAACCTGTAACTAAGCTGGATGAACTGTCTGAAAATCCTGACTCTATTGATTCTGTGTCGGTTTGAGCTTGACTTGTGCTCCAGGTATCACTGAGAGGATCTGCTTAAAAAGTCAAGGGTCTCTAACTTCACAAGCCTGCAGGTGAGGAGACAAGCGGTGGGACGGCGTCTGGACCGTGACGAGTGATGAAGACAACAGGCTTCATCATCACTTCATCAAGGATGGAAGATCCAACTGCTGCAGCTTTGACATGCAGCTCTGCTACAGACAGGTAAGACTATCCAAACAAGCTGATGAGACTGAATTATTTACACAACCATGATTATTTATCCAATTATTTTACCTTATTTATATCTAGAACATACTTAAATTACTTGAAGTTTCACACATCGACATGTGGTTGCGCATTAGGAGCATCGTAGGTTGAGTAAAAAGTAAGAGGAAAATTCTGCTGAAGGAAATTTCTGAACTTCAAAAGTTGAAAATTTGCTCCAAAAAACCCCTGAATATTTTAGATTAATGGAAGAAATTTCTGAGTTTGAAAAGTTGAAAATTTGCTAGAAACAAATTCAGAAATTTTGAGATTACTCTCAGAAATGTTCTAGAAAGAAACATTTTTGACTTTTCAAACTCAGAAAATTTCGATAAGTAAAAGATTTTTAATTTTTGAAACAAGAATATCCTGATGTTTTCTTGAATTTTTTTGTAATTAATCTCCAAATTTGTAATTTTTTTCTAGCAAATTTTCAACTTTTCAAACTCATCAATTTCTTAGTATTTTCTTGAAAATCTTTGAGCTTAATCTCAAAATGTTGGGAGTTTTCTGGAATAAATTTACTCTTTCTTTTTATATTGTGAGTATTATATTACTTATGTTTAAACTTGTGTGGATCTGATCTATTGACTGTTTTCATAATTGAATGGAAAAAAGTGACTAATAGGATATTCTTAACAGAATTTGAACCAAAACTAAACCACTTTAAGAGTTTTGGGTTGAACATATTTACAGACAAAGTTGTTGTTTTTTTAATCTTAAATGCAAAATGGATTTTTGGTAAATTTTTGGCTTAATTACTAATCTTATTATGCTTTTCTTTCAGCAAATTGCCTTTTTCTTTTGAGTCTCTTTACTCCAGGTAGCGATTAATCGATAACTATATTAGTTGATTTCTACAGTCGATTGGAGCAGGTTTTACCTCCAGCCGTGGACGCGGAAGCCGGGACACTGATCTCCGCAGCGCATGCAGGGCTGGCCTCTGTCTGGATCCTCTTCCTCCTGCTTCAAACACAACATGAAACCGCTTTAGTTCACATTAGTTTCTGGTCGCAGCTCTTTCAGGAAAACGAGAGCCAGATACCAGCAGACGCCAGCACAGGCGGCACTTTGCATGATGTGGTCAGAAAAACTGCCAGAAGCTGAGAACAGACAGATTTATTACATTTTAGCTTTGTCAGGGGTTCAGCAATAGTTTTCTGGCAAACAATTAACATAATGAATGAGGAACATGAATGGTTTTATCACTTTTCCCACAGTAAGAGTCAAACAGCTTTCAAAACAGCTAGCAAATAGAAATAATTTAAGTAATTCCAACTAAACTAAAACATGAGAAGTTTGATCTCATGTTTTAGTTGAGATCAAACTAAAACAAAAAATCGAAGCGGAGTTAAAAAAATAACTCCGCTTCTGCGTTTCCTATGACAAATTCAAGATGATGGCTGCTCCCCCATGATCAAGTGCTAAAACCTTAGCACTTTTGATCGACCGTAGGAGCCGTTGGGTGTGTTATGATATAATATACTTCAGATACTGAGAAGTTTTTTAAAATATCTAGTTTCAACCGCAAGTAACATTTTGTAAATTTAGCCTCTTAACCAAACGTTAGACTGCACTTTATCACAAAACTGTGCTGTTTGAATATCAAGCACTTTCAAGGATTTTATCCTTGAAATCAAGCACTTTCTGACTTGAAATTGAAGGATTTTAACCACCAGTACAAACCCTGAACATCTGAGCTCAGATTGTATCAGCAGATCAAACCTCCAGGCTGAACTGAGCCCTGAATTAAAACAGACAAAACTGCTGAGCTTTGATACTAAAACTGCTTTGCTTCCATTCCTGCAGGAACATGTGTGTGTGTGTGTGTGTGTGTGTGTGTGTGTGTGTGTGTGTGTGTGTGTGTGTGTGTGTGTGTGTGTGTGTGTATGTGTGTAGTATGCATTTTGCAGATCCAGGCCTCTCTTTAGAGATGTGAGGAAGGAAGCAGACACAGGATGAGAGCTGCACCCTTTCCCTCCCCATGCAACTCTGCCGCTCTGCTCTTTCTCCTCCTCTCTTCAGTGAACCAAACTCTGCTGCATCTCTCCTCTTATTTCAGCCTTTACTTTTCAGAGAATAAGTATAAACAAACTCTGCACACGACTGACATGAGGGTCAGAGAACCAAACTTCTGGCTGAGATCTAAATGCGTAAACAAGCTGCAGGTATGAAAGCAATAAACTGAAGTACCTGTGCATACCTGCTCACCTGCCTTATTTCTAACCACCAACCCTAAAACTGGATTCACGTTAAGCCTGTTTTGCCAAGCTGAGATTTTTACGACTGCTTTCGAGAACTGCAGCCCATTAACAGTGGAGACGGCTCTGTTTTCACAGACATGTGAAGGCTGTCGGGTAAAAACCGACCTGTGGTTTTCTTTTATTTAACCTGAGTCAATGTGTCTGGCTGTATTAACTAAAGGACAACCATCTGAAATGAAGGAGAAATCAAAAACACGCTGAGAATAATCTAATTACATGCAGATTTACAAATACACTTTGAGTTTTTTTGCATATTGTCACGTTAAAACCACAAACTTCAATGTGTTTTACCTGAATTTCATGTCCGGATTCTGCCCCCTTTACTTTGATACCATGCGATAAAATGAAATGCAGCCAGTTGCCTTGAGGAGGAGTCAATGGCTCCACATTCCTGCCTAAAAACCCTGAGGAGATTATTGAGCAATCTCAACCGTTCATTTATTAATGGAGACAGCGCATTGCTCTTATTGGAACATTTCTGTTTATTCACAGTTGCTGCAGAGCAATCACTGCTTCAGTCCAATAACAGAAAAAGAATTGCTAAATTTGTCAGTAGTGACTTTTTAAAAAAAAAAAAAAGTCTGTTGAGCAAAGGTGTTCAAAGTGGGGCCTGGGGGCCATTTGCAGCACTTTGACTGCTTTTTCACGGCCCCTAGACCACAATTTAATAACAAATTACAAAAATCAGGACCAAACTACAACTTTTAAATCAAAATATAATTACAAAAATCTTAGATGCAACATAAAATGATAATCTTTTCCAGGCTTCTATTTTTATGGTAAATAGGACAACATCTACTCAATTATTTGTACTCTAAACTACACTTTGGTGCACCAAAATCTGCTTTCATCAATCAATCAAGTTTATTTGTGCAGCACATTTCAGAATCATGAAAACATAGAAACATCATAAACTCATCAACAAATGTGAAGCCAGTAACAAACATTACATTGTTAAAATTATCAAAACAAATATGTTGATCAATGTTCTACTTATTTTGGTTCAAAAACTATTCTTGATTTACAGGAACTCAGTGTTTCAGCTGTTTCACAGTTTCTGAAATTTTGTTCCATATTTGTGGTGCAAATGTTTAATTGCTGTATTAAAACTTGGCTAAATGCAGTAAACTGCTAAATGAATTTTAGTTTCTTAAATCACGCCCAAAATAATAAATGAACAGGACGGCTTTCAATTAACAAGGAAAGTATAAATGTGCAAAAACCATTAGAAGTTCTGATTATGTTCCTACAAAAAAACTGATTTTATCTGTTTAATTAAAATACTTTATGCTAAGTTTATTGATTGAGTAGGTAAAAAAAAAGAAAAAAATCAGAATATTTGGTGATGATATTGATTAAAATGTATATTTATTTTGAGCTGATGATTTTGGCCCAAAAATGGTATAAAAGGTTGGGACACTGGGGCTTCGCTTTAACAGAGGGGAGAGTTTCACTTTAATAAGCTCTGGTGAACTGTAAAAAAATAAAATAAAATCTCTAATTTACGGTAAAATACCAGAATTTTACCATATGCATAGAGCTTCTACTGTATTTATACAGTAGAATTCACGCAACAAAATCTGCCGGTATAACATAAATAAATGTGGCTTTTGGCAGGAATGTGCCGCCATACAGTCACCTAATCTCTGTGTGAATCCAGCTGCTCTGTGAAGGCCTTACAGGCTCATTAGAGAACATGTCCAGGTTCATAAACGCTGGTTTTATGGCCTGCATGCAAAGAGCCACTAAGCGTGAAGTAAAAATAACTCCACTCATGGCTCTGAAGCAAACATGGTGGTGGCAGCGTCATGCTGTGGGTGAAGCTTGTGACTTCCATCCTATCCGGCTAAAGCTAAGCTATTTTCCAAAAAGGACTGGGTGAAAACGTATTATATAAATAAAATCCCAATAAAAGGCCTTGAAGATGGGTTATAATGTTTAAAATACAGATGATTTCTTTGTGACTGGGTCCTTCCACTTTTTGTTTCCTCAAAAAAGGTTCCTGAGTTGTTACTCTGGCAGGCTGACTGAGCCTTGGAGGCACATGCTTTAAAAAAGAAAACTTCTGTACACTGAGGTGTACATCTGCTGTCCTCCAGATTCAGAAAGAATTTAGCTGCAGGATAACATCACTGCTGGAAACTTTAGTCGACTTGAAAAACGTTTACTTCAGAAGCCACAGGGGAGAAAATGAAATGATACTTCTTGATCTCAGGAGGTTTAGTTTATGTGGCTCTGGACAAGTTCAGCAAAAATCAACGGGGAAAAATAGATCACTTTTCAAAAACATTTAAGCTGAAATCTGTCGCCTCTGCAAAGCCCCGGAGGGATAAGGTAAATAGAGTAAATGTGCAGTTAATAAAATGTGTATCTCAATCTTAATTTCTGTACTAAATAATCACAAAAATACTGTAGTGCACATATAAACAATTATTGTAAAAATTATTTTGCTTAGTTGCACTCGCTTTGACTTCCACAGTGCTGAGAACGCAGATTAATCCACAGTGAATATTAAAGAAAACAAGAAACATCTCTACTAGGGCTGTAGTGATACAATAATCTCACGATATGATACAATACATGATATTCTGCCCACGATATGATATATATTGCGATATTCAGCAAACGATACAATTTAATACACTTTTGCAATTTTCTAAAAGATTTTAGAGGGACAGAGTGATTTTGGTGACATTTTGTGACTGTTATAAAGTTGGACTGAATTAATTTAACTGAAA
>CAEGAF010103887.1:0-17019 GCA_903067075.1 Micropoecilia bifurca
ATCGGTAACAGAGCCTATGATCGGCCGATCCCGATAATCACCGATTTCACGAAAATCGGCCGATTATGATCGGTGACCGATCGATCGGCGCACCTCTAATTTGTACGCATGACCTACAGCCAACACTTATTGGTGATACTAATTGTTCTAATGACTCAGTATGAAAATACTGAAATGTGATGCTGTGTCATTCTGGCACTTTCTCTTTCATCTGTTAATCAGACTCTCCACCACGCAGTGTGATGAAAAATCTGGTGGTTTTGAGACCATAAATATTCAGACCTGGGTTAGATCGACGATAACCAGGTCATGTCGAGGTTCAGCTCGCAAGAGTGACGAATAACTTTGCGAGGAATAAAATAAAAAACACCTACCTAAAACGAGAATATTATTATTTTTAAATCCATGTTTTAGCATCTACTAGATTAATTTAAAGAAAAACACATCAGTCTGTGTGAAAGAATGATACATGAATGGCTTTTTAACTGGGTGCACTTCTGTCAGGTGTTCAACTAGATCTTTACCACAAACTAGATGCACTAAGCCGAGGTACAGTTAGCTATTTATGCTAGCAGGTGGCACAGCCTGATATAAGAAGCACAGATAAGCTTCTTACTGCATTAAACGGAATTTATTCTGCTGCAAGATGTTCATCATGTGAATATTTTAAGTAATTTCAGAATATTAGTTTAGCATTCCTTCCCTTCAGCAAGATTTCTCTCTAGAAAAACCACATTAGAGCATCGGCCACAGACTTCCTCGCTCTTGTCAGCTGCGTTGCAGTAATCTCTTAAGCCACCTTTTATTTTTGTATCTCTCCACAGTAAGACACACAGCAGATGACGGCATCAGGTTCTTGTAAAACGTAAAACTGTAATCTCTTAAGTAAAAGTTGAAAATGATGAATTTCTCTGTTGATGATCAAGTCCTTTTGCATACTTCTTAAGCTGTGTGTGCTTGAGGGCTTTACTGTTTTATTGATGAAATCTGTGTTGTGATGAAATTTCTCCAGCCTTGGAAAAGAGTAAAGAAGGTGGTTTCTCAGCAAACTTAGCAATAATTTTTTTGCATACCCAGGTTTTTTTCCCTGCAACATATCTGCTTCAATTTTAATTATTTTTAAATAATTTTTTCCTTTTTTTGCCTAATAAACATCCAAAACAAAGCATGTTCCCTCTGGCAGTCTAAACACAATTAAGAGAACTGCACATATGCTTGTTGTGACTGTACTGTTCACTCGTGGTTTTAATAATGACTCGTTTGATTATCGAGTGTGTCACCGCAGCTCAGTTTTCACTGCTTAATAATGTTTGTATTAAATCCACTTTGCTGTGTGCTCACTGTCTGATGCACTAACTCGTACTACTTCCATCTCATCCTCACCGACACAAAGTGGCTGGATTGCCACAGTGATGTTTTTCAGCGAAAATGTGGGCTCCGCTATAGTGATGCTTATCACAACGCTGCTGTTCACTGTGGTCGCCGCACTAATGGCACTGGTTCTCATTAAGGTGAGTGAACAACAAGCTAGAAGCGATTTTACCCTTCGGCGTAGTTTTTGAGTTTATCGACAGAAGTCAAAAATACAGGCGAATCTCAGTCAATTAGAAAATCATTGAAAAGTTGATGTATTTTTCTAATTTTGCGAAGAAGTGTTTTGCTTTCTTTACATACAGTATTTATTCTGTTTTGGATTTTTTTTCAGATCATCAATCAAATTATAGTATTTGATAAAAATGCAAAAGCAGATTTTAAATGATTTTTTTTTTGTTAATTTAGGGAAGTAATATATCTAACCCAACCTGGCCTTCTGGGAAGGGTTAAGGTTTTGGTGTTAGATTAATTTCTCTTTCCTTCTTTTAACCTAATATTTTACAAATATTAACTCCCTGCTGTGAAGACGGCTTCAAGAAGAGCATCAGCGGTCAGAAGGAATACGTAGACTGGTCCAAAAGACCCAAGCACCACCTCAGGGATTAAATCACTTTTCATTTTATAAATCAATTTTAGCTGTTCCTCAACAAAACGACCAGAAATAAATCTCCGAACCTCTACAATGCATTAACTTTTCAGTGTTACTCTAATTAATTGAGACGTCCCTGTTCGCCAGTCATAATGTTTCCTTCCGTTTTTGTGTCCCAGGTGCACAGGATGTACCGCGGCGGCGGCGGCAGCATGCAGCGCGCTCAGGAGGAGTGGAGCACCGGGCTGTGGAAGAGCGCGCCGGTCAGGGACGCAGCGTTCAACGCCGTCGCTCAGTCAGCACAGGGCCCGACTTTGCCCCAGTACCCCACCTCGGTGCCCAGTTACCCTGACAACAGCCACTGGTGATGGCTGAGGTTCGCCACTAGGGGGAGACAGATGATCGGTCATTTCCACAATGCTGACAAAAGCACTTCAAACCAAATCAGCATGTCACTCTCAAAGTATAGGTTAGACAGTTATTTTAAATTTAAGTAAAATAATAGCTATGAAAGTCTTTTTTTTTTGTTTGAAAGGTCTTTTTCCATCAACCTGAAACAGTTTTTATGGTTGCCTTTAAAATGTGCCATTCTGTTTCTACTTTGTTTACAAAAAGTTAATAAGGACAAACAAATATAGTCTTAGACTTAAATTAAATATTTGCTTTTGAAGGTTTAATGGATTGCAGACATGCAGAAACAAAATGAGTGATCACTTTAAAGCTAAGTGAAGAAAGTGTGCCTTATGGATCTGTGTAATGGTAGGATTTTTACAAAGCTGCATGCTGCATAACGTAGCATGGGTGATTTTTTTTTTTCATCATATTATCAGTTTGGTTTGTTAGAGATGCTTCCATGCTTGCCTTACTGTTGCAGATTTTGCATGTTTAAAAGTCTCTCGCTTGACTTGCGCCCGCCTTAACAAAAGCTGCGTTTTGTTTTTTGTTGAACTAATCTTATGCTTCAGTGAAGCAGGTTTTCCGTTTGATTTCTTACTGAACACTGATATGCCAAAACACTTAACTCCTCCTCTTTCACTAATTGAAAAGTCACACCCTAAGCAGCCACAGCAGCTGAGTTTTTGTTTGCTTTCAGTGGATGAAAGCATCTTTATCTCCTGCTGCCATCGTTGTCGTTTCTTTCACTTTCCACCAGATACAGATTTTGTGTTTAATCACATCAGGCTTGCATGTGGCCACTAGAGCATTCATCTGAAATGAGCTCGTATCTTACCTCCAGTATCCAGACTGACTGAAACCTGCATGGATCAATGGATTAACTGCAGGCTAATTCTGAGTTGGGCTTGACTTTTGTCCTTCCAACATGCTTTTTATGTATGGAATTAAAATCTAATCTTGCGTCTGTCAAAGCCTGACTGAAGTCCGCATCTCAACTAAGAGGAAAAAGACGGTGCCTCCATTGTAGATTTTGACATTTTATTTACATTTCCTTGTTATAAACGTGTCCTTCGATGACAACTGCCAAGTGTAACGTCTTAAATCGTCTGTATTAGGTTTCAGAAAATAAAGCGGACGTGTGAAAGTATTCTATACATGTCGCAACATTTCAATAAATTACTTTATTCACACAGCGTTTCTGGTTTATTCCACCACATTGGACTGTTGAACTGCAGTTCGTATCGCAGTTTGCTTCTTCCACGGAGCATTGCCACAGCAGAAGAATGCACCACTTTTGTGTTTTGTCACAATGTGTTATGTCGTATCATATTTTGTTTTTTGTACTTTGCTAAATCTGAAAGCCAAATGTCAGTATTTTGTTGGAACTCAAATCAAAGCATTATTTTGAAGCTGAAAAAATTTGACACTTGGTTTTCTGGTCTATCAGAGTCAATGACAGATCAGAGTTACTGAGAAATAGGCATTAATTAATCAATGCATGCTAATGTTTTGGGTCTAGCTAATGGGTCTAGTCAAAGTCCAAATGTACATCCACTTCAGAATTTATAAACTGTTGCTCATGGACGATTTCCACTCAATCTGAATTAGTTTTTGAACTATTTTGCAAAGAGTGAGTAAATATAGATATGCAAGCCTGGCAGTGACTTAACCCCAAAAAGATTGCAGCTTTAGTTGCAACACAATGTTAACTCGAGGCAGATTTATTTTTTTTCAAAATCCTGCCTAATTTTTTGCTTTGTGATTATGTACTACTTTGTGTTGGTGTCTCAAATACTAAATAAGATACTATGAAGTTTGAATTTGTAACATGAGAAAGTAATTTTAGAGTGTGCCAAACTTTAACATTCTTGCATTTTTAACTTTAAAAAGATCTGGCATATGGATGACACCAAATGCTTTAGTGACATCTGGGATTCATGAACTGCAAACATTGCTGATAAATCAGTATGAGCCAATCTTTACAAGCCTTATGGCACCAGCTGCAATTGGCTGATGGCGTATTGAAATAACGCATGTATTCAACAACAGCAGTAATTTTTTTTTTATCGCCCAGAAGCAATTTTGATTCCTAATGAGAATCTCGACGCATTCCTTTTATATCAACACTTGTATGAGATGAAACGGCATAGATTTAAGTGTAGGTGTGTGGAAAAAATAATAAAAAGGGTTTTTGTCACTGTATAACCTGAGAACAGTGAGATTGAAGTTCTTCTGTTCTCAAGTTTTCCTAAATCACAATCTCCTCAATAAGAGAAATCTCAAAGGACTCAACTGTGCAAGAAGAAACAAAATCACAAAAAATTTTTTATTACCGTATTCATTTTTACAAGGCAGTGTTTCCAGGTCAAACCCCATGCCCCCAATTTTTATTTTTTTTATTGATATGTCACCAGAAATTTACACCCACACCTCTACATTCCTGCAACGGCTTTGTCTTTTTCAGAGCAACACAAATGTACAATTTGAAGTAAAGCTGTGTGAATCCCACCGAAAGGAATAAAAGAATTGCCTTCCTACTGGAGGGTTAGGATGTAATTACCAAAACAAAATGGTGATTTTTGTTAAGAAGTAGTTAATTACATATGGCTTTTTTTTACTGAATGAGTGGTGAAAAAGTAGAGGCTGGAAGTCTAATTCAACCAAAGAGCAATGAAAAAAATTACCCCTGTTGGTTTCATACAGCAGGATCCATGAAATGAATTAAGCTTGGAGATTGGTCACCAAGATGCTACATGTTCATTTCAAAGATTAGAGGATAAAAATAGAAAATGGGAATTTCCTCCAATAAATAGTCAAACAAAAAAAGCTTGGCTGTACATAAATATTATACAGCTTGTATTCACAGATTGGGATTATACAAAAATATGACTGTAAAAAACATTTCTGGAGCAGATATTTAACAAGTTACATGTCTTTTTAGTGAATATCAGCTGCCTGAACAGACATTGGAAATCATCCAGGAAAGAACCAGGAACCCATTTACCATCAAAAGGGGTATCTCAACAAACTGGAAGATCTGTGGAAAGTTAATCTAGCATATTAATGGAAAATTGAGTGGAAGGAAAAAGTGTGGTAGGAAAAGCATCAGGGATCATCACAGCCTGGGGACAATTGTGAAGCAAAGCCATTCTATTGTATTTATATTATATTATAATTATATATTTATTATAGTTCTTGTCTCATGCCCAATGATCACTGGAGACAGGCCTCAGCAGCCCAACCATCAGACAATTGATGGATAATAAATAATAAAAACTTTATTTTTATTATATTATCAAAGCCAAACAATTCTCTGTGTAGTATGAATCTACACAGCACATGACTTTGAACTGAAATACTGAAATAAGCTTTTTGCTTGAATTTCAGTTTATTGAGACGTACCTGAACACATTACAAGTACATAATTATTGCACCGATGCAGAACGAGGACTGAAGCCTCAGCAGAGTCAAATCTCCGACTCGTCACGGATGTATCCCAGACCATTCAGACTTGAAATGCTGGCCAGAGGTGGGAAGTGGTACTCCCCGTTCTTTTTGAAGTCCACAGTGGTGTGATTATTGTTGGCGGTGCACGGTCCGGCCTCTGCCCCCAGGAGCTTAATCTCAGAGTTTCTGTTCTGAATGTGCGTGTAGTCTGACGACGGCTGTTGCTGCTTCCTCTCGCTGCCCTTGGATCTCTGCGCCAACCCGGAGCACTTCCAGTGCCCTCGCTTCCAGAGCCACAGTACGACGGCGACGAGAGAGAGGCAGAGCAGCGACAGCAGAGCCACGGCCGCCTGCAGGCGACTCATTCTCCCAGAGTCGATTCGATTCTCAGGCGTCAGCGGGTCCTCGCTCTCCAAGTCCGGCTGTGACCCAGTTGCAGCCATTTTCGGCGTTTGAATGAAGTGTTTTGTGGCTGCTATGCCGGGAGCGGGGCTGACTGGCTCAGAGGAGATTTGTAAGTGATAAACGGCCACAGTCCTGTTGTACATCCTGCTGTTGATCTGCTCCACCGAGTTACAGAAGTACGAGCCTGCGTCCGACACGGTCGTGTTCAGGATGAGGAGGCCGTCGCTGTAGATGTAGTATTTGTGCGTAGATAAAACCCGGAGGTCAGCGAACCTCCAGTGGACCTCTGCCAGGTTGGAGTGACGCTGGCAAGGCAGCTGGATGTTGTTCCCTGGAATTAGAGCAACATCCACAGCTGGCACTGGATCTGTAAACGTCATCACACACAAAAGCAACAAGGTTAGCCCAACCTCGCACTCATAAAACTGGCTGGAGTCATGACGGACGCACCTGGTGGAGGACACTGTGACACGTTCCCCTCCTTCAGACTCTGGGCTGCAGCTTCGGGGGACGCAGACAGAGAGGAGACAGAGGAGCAGCGCTCAGCGGACGAGTCCCAGGCACAGTAAGGGTCCCTGGACAGGATGCAGTCCTCACAAGACTGGTACCGGCTGCAGTTACTGACCGGCATCTGGACGACACCAGATTCAGAACCGGCGTAGAGTTGACCCTTTGGAAACAGAAATATTATATTAAATTTGGAGCCACTTTTGTTTTGTCCTCATCATTCAGGCCATGATGACAAATGTTGGAGGACGGTAAATTGTCCAAGATATTATTGCGATAACCAATAATGTTGTTTTGAGATCGTTTTCAGGAAATGTATTGACAATGGAATAATAATGCAAGACTAATAAACTTTAATTTTATAAAGAACACTCAACCCTGGAACTGGACGGTATTTTAACTTGTCAAAATAAAACAACAACCAAAACAAAACCATAAATATAACAGAAACAAAAACCACACACAAACAAAACCTTAAATAAAAAGCTTCTGCAAACGAAATTACCCTTCAAAGAAAATTAATGATCAGAATAGAAGTTATTACGCTCATTTTAGTTCATTATGCGATTAATTGACTAATTGCTTATTGCGACAGGTTTACGTGCGCAGATGCTACCTTGCTTGATGAGAGACGCAAGACGTTGATGGCCTCGGGGTTTTCGTACACCTGAATCTGCTCGATGATGAACATCTCTCCGTCAAAGTTGACGGCCTTCTGAATGTAGCCGTTTTCTGTCAAGGAGACAAAACAGGAGCCTTTAATATACTTTATTAGAATTTTACATCAACACAGAGCAGGGCATGTTTGTAAAGTGGATATTAAAATATGCATATTTTGCCAGCTTCTCAACTGGACTGGACTTTGACAGGGCCATTGTGAAACGTGAATATGTGTTGATCAAAACTCCTTCATTTTGTCTCGGGCTGCATGTTCAGGATCGTCGTTGTCCCACTCTAACCTTTTCTTCCAGAATGGCCCAATACTTCACTTCATCCATCTTCCTATCAACATTGTTTTGCAAAAAAGTCAGTTTATCTTGTCACCAGAGAACAACATGTTTGTAGTGTTTCCTGCATGAAATCTTATAAATTTGAAAAAGACCTTATTGCTCTCTTTCAACAACGGCTTTATTCTTGCTATTCTTCCATAATTACCAATGTTATTAACAGTTTCTATCACCAGGGTTGTGAACCTTTGCAGCTCCTCCAGAGTTACCACATTATACTTTTTAAATCTGTGTTGTTGTTTTTTTTTAATGCACCACTCAACGCTGGTACAGAACATAAATATTTCCATGTTCGTGGTTGTAAAACAAAGACAAGATATTAAGGAAGGCTGAATTGTTTTACCAGTTCCGATAAACATGACGTTGTAAGTGTCTCCGTCCAGAGCCAGCACGCTGTCCACCACGATTCGGGTCAGCGAGGGTCCCGTCTTGAGCAGCAGCGGGCCCCCAGTCAGGGGACGAACAGCCTCGTCCATCAGGGGCCGGTCTCTGATGAACTGGAGGGTTTTATCCGGTAAATCCAGGGAGCCATTTATCCCCTTTTCACGATCCATATTGTTGATGCACTGAAAATGGCAGCAAATTAAAAACATTATTTTTTTCCCACCCCAAACTTCATTTGCTTGAATTCATCATCACGAGTTCAGGCAGCAGAAAGCTCCGTCAACCTACCGCTCCCGGTCTGGGCTCCGGCACCTCCCCCGTGTACATCACCCATTTCACATGGGACGTCTCCACGGCAACAGATGTTTTAAACTTTCCCTCGTTGAAAATGTCTCGAATTGACGCCACGGTGAAGGCACACACTGCAGAGATCTGAGACAAGCTCCTGAAACACACAGCAGAGAATTATGCAACGCAAACACGAGCAAATTAACAACAACAGAAGGGTTTTCTTTTGTCTCCCATCCCCCCGACAGACGCTCCATAATTTATAGACTTTTATTCAGCTTCATGCTTTTGATTCCTCCTCCAGTCTGACAGATCAGCAGCCTCCTTAACTAAATTCAACACCCACACGCAGCCATAAAAACCGCGTGGCTCCGACAGTAAACACTCACGACTGAGGTGTGAAGACGGCGTAGAAGACGCTCTTCCTCCAGTCCTTATGCCGTAGCAGGAAGACGTCTTGGACAATGGGGGGCAAGCTGGGTTCAGGGAAGGAACAATCCAGACGGGCTTTCAGGAACGTGGTCCATTTCCTCTGGAGCGTCCGCATGCCGCCCATATCTCCCTAAACGAAGACAACAACAAGCCACCATGTTTAACCCTGGCCCTGGGTCGGACGTCGCCTCCAACGCTCTTATGCAACGCTGCGTTTCCCTGATACCTTGCAGACCCGCGCCACCCTGGACACCGCGACTTTCCTGTAGAAGTCGTACTCCATGGCGTTCTCGCTGAAGAACATGTACACCTTGTCGTCGTCCCCGTCGGGACTGTCGACGCTCTCCTCCAAGAAGTCCATGTAGACAAAGTTTGGCTCTAAAATCAAACGGTGACAAATAAAAACCCAACAGCGTAAAAAAAAACAACTAGATACATATTTTTAAAGAGGTTTTGTTGGCTTATTTAGCGACTTAATAACTCACCACTGAGCCAGGAGTGCTTAAACTCAGTGCGAAGAGGCAAATTTGAGTTGCGCAGAATCACAGGCTCAGAGCCCAGAAAGTTGATGGATGTAGCAGAGTACAGCTCAGTTCCTGTTGGACAGGAACAATAGAGGAGTAAGCATTCCTGGAAATCCTTTGTCCTCATCAAAAATACAACAATAAAGCATTGATATACCCACTAATGAACTGGGCGAACTTTGCATGTTGACAGATTATTAGCATGGACTGTATGCAGACCGAAGAGGCTCCACCAAACGCTAAGCATACCAACTGCATGGAGCACGAATGCTGTGCGAAACGTTTCACATCTGTGTCGACACTCACCGACCATGAGGGAGGAGTATCTCTGAAAGGGATCAAAAGGACACTTCCCTCTTCCCTCCTCCTGCTTTCCCTTCAGGGTCAGCTGGTCGTTTGCAAACGTCTGTCGGAAACAAAGAGACGAAGGGCAGGACAGAAACAGGACAAAGATGGAAAACATTGTTTTATTCAGACACAACACAACAGTGGAGAACGGTGGTTAAAACAAGAGCTCATTGGTTGCATGACGGACTAAGCTAAATACATTTAGCCACAATTATTGGCATCCCTGCTAAGGACTAAAACAAAAAAAACAACCTCTAAAAATAAATCCATCTCATCTGTTGTTGCAGCAGGAGAATCTCACTCTGAAGAAGAAGAAAAACTATTTGAGTACATTTATTCAGTGGGGAAATTTAATCTGAAGAAATAATTGTCTTATACTAACTCAGCAGTGGCACTATTATTGGGAACCTGTAGAAATCCTTTTGAAATAAAATGTAATTGCATTTTTTTTCCATTTATACTTTGCTTTCTTAAGTTAATCAGAGTTTCTTTGAACTTCTATTTAGCAATTCATTACCACCAGCCTCCCTGGGGCATAAATGTGACGTGACTCAAAGGGTCTACTGCTACTTTCATATTTATTTTGTCACCACACAGTGAGGAGGAGAAATCTCCAAAACTCATCCCTGGAGAACTGCACCACTGACCAAGACGGCAAGGGGAAAAGCCTCTTCTGTCCTAATGCTGCCATCACAAATGTACTTAACTGTGGAGGAGTTCGGACTTTTACCTGTAAACGTAAAAGTCCTTGGTTAGATGGGACTCAGACTGACATTTTTAGGAAACAAACACTCCGGGTCTCAACCTCATGTCATGTCATGTCATGTCATGTCATTGAGACATGACATTTAAAATGTCAGATCGTTTTAAAGTGCAAATAAAAATCTGATGGGATGTGCAAGCAAAGCACAAAATATCCGTGACATTGGTCCAACAGATAAAGCCAAAACACAACGAAACTGAAAACAACCAGGCTCTTTCTATGCAAGTCTAAACATTACTGACAACTAAAGAAAACAGAGACAAAGATTGCTCTCTCTGAATGCTCAAATATTAGAAAATGTTATAGGACTAAAAAGGTTGGAAATAAATTCCCCACTTTCCAAGTTTGTCAATAAAAGATTAATTATTTTTATGGGGTTTTTATATGCATCTTTACCAGGGGTACCAACAAATGTGGTCAGCAAAAACATTTTAGCCAGTAATGTTGCATATTTACAAATGCTCACCTCAGTTTTAACCTAACAACTTTAGATCTCACTGAATAAAGATTTTTCCCCTAAAGCCTGTTACTTTTAGCTGCAGCTTCAGACTAATGGCCGTGAATCTCTGTAAAATATTAGCAGGCACTGAGTTTTATCACTTATTTCCTTTTTCTTACCACCTCAACCCAAGAAAATGTGAAGAAGTGAATCATTACTGGGGATACATATCGTCTTAAATAGTAGTTTCAAAATGTTTCATTAAGCCAACATCACTTTAAATATGTAACTTTGTGTTTTTAGAGCATGTTCTCATGCTCATACATAGTCTACGCCTCTCTCTTCTTCTGCCTTCAACTCTATTATAAAGGAGGTTTCTATTCTCTAAAGTAGCTTAACTTCAAAGTCAAACAGAATAAATTATTTTTAAATCAAAGCACAAAACAGATAATATAGATCCATTTTTTTGATGATGTCTCAGTGTGTCAGACTGCATCTACTTTTAAAAATAAAGTTGTTCAGTTCAGACAGCATCGCCGTGTGCAGCTCAGATCGCTCCGTTCCCCGAAATGTGAATGTGCTGCCAAAATGCATTAAACGGGACATAAATCAAAATAATGGGTCGAACAAAGAAATGTGTTGTTTCCTTCCTATGCTGCATCGGAAAGAGGAAGAGCTTCCTGGTAACAAACGTGTTGGTGCAAAACAAGGCTTCGGTACAAGAACCTCTTTGTCCACTGATTCTTACGATTCGGCCCCAAAAATCAGAAACCGTGTCTGACAACAATTAGCCAGGATGTAAACATGATCAACTTTCAGAAATTATTTTCTTAGTTTCACTCAAATACTGCTAAAAATAGTCAGAGTGTGAGTGACTGCAGTCATACTGAGGCTGATGTCTTACCTCATTAAAATAAACATGAGCACTGTAGTCATTTAAAGGCAGCCCTACTTACATGTTAATGCTGTAAATATTTACTGTCTCCAATTTGACTGGCATTTCAAACAGCTTCAGTGTTCATCTTTTTAAAGCAATTCCTTCAAAGTTTGCTAAAAAGAAAAAGCTGAGCATTTTTCAGAAGATGTTTTTAGCACCTTTACTTGTTCACGTGTTAGCTTTTTCGCATTTTGTCGTGACAAACATCATTGCATACGGTAGAACTGGCTACCACTTCTACCTTTTTGTTTCTAGAGTCAAACATTTTGCCAGTTTTTGTTTTTTTGGCTGGTGCCCTTAGGGGCCCAATCTTTCCTCCCCATCAGGTCTAATTGGCTTAATAATCCTACCAAGGAAAGTTTTTGTTTCTTAATATTTTTTTACCCTCTATTGACATTTACCAAACAGGAACTGGCAGAGAAAGGGGCGGCGGGGTTCTCAAGGTCGGGGACTCGCCATTGAGAAACCACACAGAAAGCATTTTGTATGTTTACCAAAAAGTTCATTTATCATATAAAATTCCAGCGAAATATAGATTAAAGTTGTAACTTGGCAAAATGTGAGACATCCTAAATCTCTAAATAAATACTTTTGCAAAGAGCAGTGCACTCACAGAATGAACTAAGGAACTCAACCACAGGAAGTCAGAAACAATAGAAATGTGTTCTAATAAAGGCAGGACGTGAAATTTATTGTTTCAGGGGCAGACGTGCAAGCAAGAAAAAAAATATATTTTAAAGTGTTTTTTTCTCTTGAGAACTTTATGCAACTCGAACCATTCTCTATGTGGGGTAGACATTTTTAAATGATTAACATCAAAAAACCTCAAAAGAAGGGCCTGTTTTTACACTCCTGTAGATCTAATGCGGTCAGTAAAGCATGCCTACCATGTAATCGCACACCGGAGAAAAGGCGTTTGTGCCACAAACGTAGAGCGTGTTCTCGTTCACGCTGTGCAGCGTCCGTATGTAGTTGCGACATTCCACCTGCAACAAAAAAAACCACCATCAGAGGGAACGCCAAGGTCGGCGTTCATTAGATCAGCTGATGCGCTCGTTGCAACGTGTACAGTTGCAATGAGTGCCGCTCAGAGCTGAGCTGCTGATGGCCAAAGGGTCAAGGACGTGAATGTGAACGGTTTCTCCCTGAGTCTTTATTTGGATGTTCAGCTCAAAGCTATAAGCACAGGACTTCAAAGAGAGCTCTACATGCAGACTTGAAAAGGAAAAAAGAAAGAAAGAAAAAAACTAAACTCTCATATAAATGATTAACAGAAAGTGCCCGAGGCAGAGGGCGGTTTTCAGGCAGCAGCCGTCCTTTAGGTTGCATCCTCGCTCCAGAATTAGACATTTGCTTTGGAAGGTGCAGCACAAACCTCTGCGTGTTTTCCCTTGTATGTGCACTCCCTCCGCTTCTCCTCAGTGACTCCCCAATACACCTGCATCGACAGACGGAGAGGATCCTGTCAAAGCATGCGGTAATTGTCTTGCAGCCCTGCAGCAGTTTTCTATTTAAAATGGTCTTGTTTGCCTTTAACAACAAGGGCCGTCATTCCGCTTTCGCTCAGAATGCGGATTGTACCAGTGGTACTCTTGAATCTGATGAAACTTTGCAAAACACTAAAAATACTAAGCAAAAATCTACAATTTTATTGACTTCAGTGGAGCTCTTGCAAGTTTTGTCCCATCATCAAACTTTCTTGCTGTTTTTTTTTTTTACATGCACAAGATCCCAAATGGCAATACAAAATCTCCCCTGAATAAAACACAGAACTTAATTTTATTTTATTAAAAGTCTAGACTCAGGTTATTTTTCTACATATATTATAATTTAATTTTTTAGGTAGTTTTATATTCATCAGACTGCTGTGCTCTGAAGAGGTAACTGGTTAATTTAGATCCACTGCAGAGCTAAAGCCACTGAGACACAGTTTGTGATCTTGTCTTGTGTTTCTGAAACATTCATTAAACAGAAATATTTGTGAATTACATGGAACATCAAATTATGTCAGTTTTCTTTGTAGCGATGTCTTGTTTATTTGTTTTCTCATGTTTAATGATTACCTCACAACCTTGGGCTAAAAGTTTAATGTTCAATTAGCAGATAATGAACTCGTGAAGAGGAGGTCAGGCCGCCATCAGTTCACGTTTAACCTCATTGTTGATGTAGTGAGTCTTCATCCATGCAGACAGAGCGTCTGCATAGTGTAGAATGAGACTGAGTGACATTAATATTTGGTCAGTGCTGCAACATTTAAGTAGCAACTGCATAAATTACATAGCTGCTGTTCAAATTGTGCTCTCTATAGTTATCCGGTGGGTAAGAAGGTGATACCAGGACATTAGTTACCTGAAACAACATGAGACAAATATGCAGCACCTGTGATGTAGGCATCAGAGGTCATAAAATATTCAGGGACTGAGAGGAAATAAAACACAATAAAGACTAAATCTTACGACAACAGCACCACGTAATTTGTGTTCTTTTTTTATTAATTCAGTAACCTGAGTCGATGGGAAAGTCTATAGGTCAATTCTCCCATTGTTTTCTTCCACACCACCATAAACTCGCCTACTTCTAAGGGGTCAAAGTCTACAAAGAAAAAAAAGCTGCAAACTTCTTCAAGCAACCAGGCAAGTCCAGCCTTGAGTAGCTCACTAAATATTTGATCTTCTGGCCTAATCACTTCAGTAAAATGCCATAAAAATTCAACAAAAGATTATCTTTCTTGCTGCTGCATTTCACCATGCAGTAAAAAAAGAGCGAGATAGTGGGAAATGCGGTTAATATGTAAACTGCTCTGCAGACATTTTCCTTGTTCCAGACGTAATAACTCTGCACAGGTCCTCACCGCGGCCTTTTGGTCCGAGATGTTGTTCATATCCAGAGCGTAGACTGCCTCTCTCGCCCCCAGCAGCACCACACCCAGGTCGTCTCTGATCAGCATAGTTGAGTAATTGAAGATCCCATCTTCTTTGAACAAATGCAGGTGACCTGGGCAGAGAGAAAAACTTTGAATTGCTTTGCAATCGCCTCGACTCCTCATAAAAAAAGAGTTTAAAAAAATGCTCTTACAGCAAAAAGCAAAATGCAAATCTGTTGAGAAACTAATAAACTTGTCACTTGCAGCAGAAGAGAGAAGAACATAAAGCAGCTAAAGCCTTCAATCGGGATCGTACATCATGCGTAAAATATTCAAATGCATGCAACGAATCAAACTGCTCCAAGTTCCCGTGTTTAATGGGGAGCTGGTGACTTACTCTGGTAGTCGACGGTCTTCCGTGGGACGCAGTACTGAGCGCTGAGCAGACTGAAGTAATGCTGGAGCATCAATCCACAGACGATGCTTAGAGTTAAGAGAAGAGACATGGCTCGGGGTCCGGTTTCGGTCGACGCGCCGAGGAGCCGCACTGTCCAGCTCTGACGCCCAAACAAAAAGTCACAGGTAGCGCATAGTTGAAAAACCCCTTAGTCTGGATGGATCCTGTCAGCAGCTTATTTAGATGTTTAACCAGGATTCGAGCCTGAATTGGTTCAGTTTGAAGTTGAAGGGTATCTATGTCGGCGTTAGCCTCCAGCGCAGAGCTAATGAGCTGCCGGTGTCCTCTCTGGAAGGAGGAGCAGGAGCCATGCTGCCTGGCTAGTGCTGGGGGATGCTGGAGGACTTCATTCTCAGGGTTCTGCCAAAGATACAAGAAGATGTACGTATGAATAATCAAAGGGGGTGAGAGAAAGATAAAGACAGAGTTTCTCACTGAATTTTAAAAGAAATTCTTAAGAGATATTCCCTCAGAAAGTGAAAAAGGCAGCAGCTTTGCCTCCTACGCCTCATTTCTCTTTACTTTTCTCTGCCATGATGTGCGTGAATGTTGGTGGATAATCACTACGCAGGGAGGACAACCGGGGTGAAACGAGGAAGATGATTTCCTATCCTCGACAAAGTTCGAACCCAAAACGGATAGATGTGCCGCGCCTCGCAAAAGTATTTGTACCGTTTAAACCACAAATCTGTCTGCATTTTATTAGCACTGTATGTGATACAGCAACAAAAAGAAAAAAATTCAACATGATTTATCTTTTTTTTTTTTTTTTTTTTTTTACAAATACAAATGTGGAAAGTGTGGCCGACTCTGTTTTGTAAAAGCAGCTTTCAGCAACAAGTCTTTTCAGATGCGTCTCCTACCAACATTTAGAAATTAAATGTTTTGCCAGTTCTTCTGTACAAGATCAGTCAAATTAGGAAGAGAGCAATATTTTTTTTATCTGAATATATTGTGAGAACAATACATCAAAATCTTAAGATATTTATCATGATAAACGATATGTGATAAATGCCTACTTCTATTTGCTCTGTCCCTCAGACTCTCAATAAAACATTGAAGTTTATAGTTTTCTTCTGGCAAAAAATGAGAAACGTTCAAGCTCCTTTTGCAAAGCACCGCATGAGCAGATGAAAATCCAGTCTCTAACTTCAGGACACTCTCAAAAGAGATGGATTTAAGCCCAAAAAAAGGGGGAAAAAAGATCAAAACTGGAGCAGAAAATGACAGCAGCCTCAGAAGATGAAAAAAACACCGTAAGGAAAGGACGACGTCCTGGAAGAACGTGTCCTTCTCGCCGAATTCTGAAGGAGGCATTTATCAGAACCTCGAACTGAATAAAGTGAGACAAATGTAACTTTGTTGTCATGAGTCTGGCAGCGCGTACAGTTGTAGCTACAAGCCAGCCTCACAAAGGAAGCCCATGTCAAGTGAAAATCTGCAGAGTGCCACTCTGCCCTCCTACCCCACCACCAACACTCTCACAGCATCTTCCTGTTCCCCCCCCTCAGCCCACTCCCTGATAAGAAGCAGCTTCCTCTGGGCTCTGCGGGGTTCAAGCTGCAGAGAGACAGAGAAGAGAAGCGGAGGGTGGCGAAGGCTGTGGGTGGGTTAGGGATATGAGGGGGGCTCAGCTTAGGTTGGGGGCATGATGCATGCATATCATGGCCACTCACTGTGTGAGTGTTACTGCTTCTTCCAAGAGTTTGAATCTGTTTTGACTAACTGTGCAGAGCAGCCTCATTCAAAATTCATCAAGGCCCTTTATCCCAGCACACATACCAACACACACACACACACACACACACACACACACACACACACACACACACACACACACACACACACACACACACACA
>CAEGAF010103889.1:0-22649 GCA_903067075.1 Micropoecilia bifurca
CACACACACACACACACACACACACACACACACACACACACACACACACACACACACACACACACACTGACAGACATGTTTGCACAGCTATCTTTGTGGGGACTTTCCATTGACTTCCATTCATTTCTACAGCCAAAAAAACTCTTATTGTTTCTTTTTTTTCTCTACCAATGTCCTCATAATTCACATTTATGTCCCCACAACACCATAAGATGAGGTTTCACACACGTTTGCACAGCTATCTTTGTGGGGACTTTCCATTGACTTCCATTCCATTGACTTCCATTCATTTCTACAGCCAAAAAAACTCGTTACTTTTTGTCCTCTACGCAAGTCCTCAGAATTCACATTTATGTCCCTACAACACCATAACATGAGGTCTTACACACACACGTTTGCACAGCTATCTTTGTGGGGACTTTCCATTGACTTCCATTCATTTCTACAGCCTAACCCTTGACCTTTACCCATTTCCTAACCCTAACCAACCAAAACCCAATTCACACCTTAGTCCTAACTCTGACCCCTGATCCTAAAACAGGGTTTCCCCTTATGAGCACCAGGCTTCAGTCCCCACAAGGAGCAATTGGTCCCCACAACGTAGAATATGTCAGGAAAATCATCCCCACAAGGTATTATAAACAAACGCACAAACACACACACACACACACACACACACACACACTGCGGGTCAATTAAAGAGTGATGGGCAAATCAGCAGACAGTCCATTAAGTCGTCTGTATGTGTGATTTGGAGGTCGGACCCCCATGGAGACGCCTCCGTCTCCTTCAGCAAGGACAAACCCTCAGCCGGGTTCAGACACAGCGGGGCTCCGCCGGTTCTGTTTGGTACCGACACAAAGAGCCGCAAGACAAAACCGACACGCACAGAGTCGGAAAGATTGACAAAACGACCAGAAGTCTGGCAGAAAATTACTCAGAACCAAGAAAATGGACCAAAATAGGCACCAAACAACCACTAGAAGAACAAACGGCTACAGACCGGACAGGATCAGCAGAACCAGACCCGAACCAGCACCAGAAACAAAACAACTTTCATACAAAAACCAAAATACAAACCGGATCCAGGTGTTGGGCAACACCTGTGTGTGTGTGTGTGTGTGTGTGTGTGTGTGTGTGTGTGTGTGTGTGTGTGTGTGTGTGTGTGTGTGTGTGTGTTCCCACTGCAAACTGTAATTAGCCTCATTAATTAGCCTCGTTATTGAAACCAGCTTTTAAAACTCCATCAGTCTAATTATTTCCTCTAAAGTCAAATGACTTTTCTACCAGACACGCTTGGCCCACAGGGTGGCGCTGTGAGGCGCCGCCTGCAGACTGGATGCTAGAGTCACCTGAATAATTCATGTAGTTAATTTAAACATCTGGTAACAAAAACAAGAAAGAAACTGAGCTTCCTCTGAAAAGAGTCTGAACTTAAATATAAACATGGAAGGACCAAACTTTAAATGATGTTAGAAAATTATGTTTGTGACCTGATTTCATAATTCTTGAACTAAAATCAGGTTTATTTTTACAAACGGAACCGGTTTGTTCACCTGAACCCACTAACATACATAAATAAAATGTTTTCACAATTATTCTGATATTGTTTCAACATTTTTCTAGCAGTATCACATTTTACTTCTAATAATATTACGACTTTATTCTGCCAATGTTACAACTTAATACAGAAGTAAAGTAATATTTCTAAAATAATTATGATTTTATTGTCATACAACTATTGTTGTTTTAAGATCTTATTCTTGTGTTACACTCTAAAAAGTGTTTTTTGGGCTTAAGTTAATCTTATGGACTTATTTACATTAATTTAACTTAATTCTTTTGCTTTTGCTATTCCAACTTACTTTTTTGTGTTCATTTAACTCAAAACTTACACTAAATAGTCAAACCAACTTAATTGAATTGCTTCCATAGGTAACAAGCAATTCAATTAACTTTCCAACTCATCATCCATAAACGTATCATCCATAAACTTAATTGAATTGCTTGTTACCCATAGAAGCAATTCAATTAAGTTGGTTCAACTTTTTCTTTTTAGAGTGTACAACTTTATCCTCAACTTTTTTAGTCATTATGAATTTATGTTCATATTAAGTCTTCATTTTCATATTATTACAACTTTTTATATAGTAATATTATGACTTTCTTCTACACTATTGACTTTATTCTGGTCTTATTCACTCTAAAAAAAAAGTTGACCCAACTTAATTGAATTGCTTCTGTGGGTAACAAACAATTCAATTAAGTTTATCCAACTCAATTTATTAACTTTTAAACAAATTTATTAAGTATGTTTAAAATACCAGATTTAAGGCAGTGACTTCACATTAGAGTCACATTCACACACCAATATCCACACCAACATGTGGCAGGAGGAAGCTGGGATTGAACCTACAACCTTCCGATCACAAGACGACCAACTCTACCCATTGGGGAATCTGTCCCTGGTCAGCTTGAGTCACGGTCAGACGTGGGATACAAATATGGTATTAAACTTAAAAGTCAAAGTAAAAAGGTCCTTAAGGAGAACATTTGTAACTTTTAAATTAGAGTATATTTAGAGGACACTGTAAAAAGAGTTTTCCAAAATATTTAGTTTGGAACTACTTAAAAGTTTGAGTTAACTTTTTGTAGATTTAAGACAAAGAGATTTTAAATATTTATTAGAAGAAAATAAAGGATTTGAGTAAGAGTGGCTTAAATCTGTTCTCTTAAACATACTTAATAAATTTGTTAAATAAAATTAACAAGTTGGGTTGGATGATTAGAATATATTGAATTAGTTAAACTTAATAAATTAAGTTGGATAAACTTAATTGAATTGCTTATTACTTATGGAAGCAATTCAATTACGTTGGTTCAACTATTTTCTTTTTAGAGTGTAAGTTTTGAGTTAAATGAGCACAAAAACGTAAGTTGGCATAGAAAAGCAAAAGAATTAAGTTAAATTTATGTAAATAAGTCCATAAGATGAACTTCAGCCCAAAAACACATTATAGAGTGAAGTGTGAGTGTTTGACGCTGATGTTTGCTGGTCACCTGGACGTCTCACCTGACCCAGACGCTTCCTCTCTGCTCAAACATTCGCCGATGATTCGATGCTGTTTCCGTTTTGCGATTCTTCTTCCTCTCGTCTCGCTGTAAAAACGTCTCTGCTTTTATTCACGGAAGCCTCTGAAAGTTTCATAGAGCAGCTCCCATTAATCCGTTGGTTCTATTTTAAAAGCAAGAATTAAAGATTCATCTGTATTCCTCTTTCTCCCTCTATCCTTTGCGTTTCCCTCCAAAGCTGAGTCTCTGAAATATGTATGAGTGCTGAATCACTGGATGAGAAGAGGAAACTCCTCACTGCTTCAGAGGGCAAAGCAGCAGCTTCAGCTGCAGGCCGAGCAGCTGAGGGGCGAAGAGGAATCAAGACACTCAAGACTGACAACATGTTGGTGTTTCCAATAAATAAGAAGCAAAATTAAGATTGCATGTGAATACGCTTGATCAGTCATTAAAGGAAGTCATTGAAAACCATGCAGCAAACGTCATCTTACCACTTCCTGTTGTCTTCTTCGTCGTTTCCCTGACTTTGATGTAAACTGGTCCTTCTGTGACATTTGCCCAGAATCAGTCACTCATTTGTTCTGGTTGTTTTCTTACTCTAAAGTATTTTGGCAACATTTTAGTAACTTTGTTGACTCAAAAATATCAGCAGGTTTTAATTTATATTGGAAAAATGTCTTGTTTGGATTTCAGCAAAATGAAAAAATGAATTTGAAATGTTTCTTTATCAATTTATTACTTATTAAAGTTAAATTTCACCTACATAAATGTAAAGTTTTGAGGAAAAAAACAAACTTTTCAGTTTTTTTGATTGAACTTAAACATATATTTACACTTCAGCCTTCAACTAATCAAAAAGCAAAAACAACAATATGGAGTTGCAATCAACTTGGAATTTTGGATTATCTCCTGTTAATTCACTGTGATTCTGGCACATATACACAATTTGTACTATTTTCTTTATGCAAGATTATTTTGACTGTAATTTTCTTGTCACTATTGTACTTTATGTTCCCTCTGGCAATTATATTCGTCTTGTTTTTGTTTTTTTCTCTAATATGTCCACAGCACAGTTGTGTATTGTCGTTTACAAGAAATAAAGTTTATAAAAAAAAATCTTCCTCGTTTCCGACAGCAGTAACACACTGATCACATGACTTATGTGACGCAAAAAAGTTTAAAAAAAAGTGTTTTCATTGCGGTTTTGCAAAATACACTACTTTCCAAACAGTCAGAAACTAGCTCAAAATTTTTATGCAAAAATTAGTTTCTTCAAAATTGGGACGTTTCCATTAAGCAAATCTATTGTCATTTCAATTTGCTATTTTACAGTGAATGGAAACGTATCCTGTAGCTACGCTTCCATTACAAATGTGCGCAAAACTTTGTAGACATTCCAGTAAAGACGCAAAAAGAACAATTTCGCAATAGGAGCGTCTCCATTGAATAAGAAACACCGTTATAATCGTGCATGAATTTGTTCACTGGATAATTTTGGACAATTAAAAAAAAGTTTTTTTTTATAAATATAAAAACATAATTTTGGGTCCCCGTTAAAAATGAAAATGATGTCATTGTTTTTCATGTTTTTGACAGTAAAAATTAAATGTTAAAATTCACAGCCCAAAAGGCAAAACGTCCATTTTTACCGACCCCCAGCATCTGTTTAAAACGGATCGTTTCTGCTTCAGCCGCACTTGACGGTGTTTTGTAGCAGTTTGTAAAAGACATGAACGGCGGTCACAATCAGCAGAAAATAATAAAATTCATTTTCCAGAAAAGAAGAAAGACAAAAGAACTGGCGTCGATTTACAACCTAGTTTTTCACCAAGAGAGCTGCTTAGCTAGCTTAGCAACAAGCTAGCGTTAGCCTCCGTTTGGCCCGCATTTCACCAGTGAGAGGAAATGTTTAGCAAGATATTCATGTTTTAACTGGTCCCTGTTTCTTTTACCAGACGTAATAACAGATGGGTTGGTGTCAGGAGCAGCTTATGGCCCCACAGAGCGTCGCAACTCCAACCTGTGGCGGTGAAACAGGTGAGCAACATTCAATGACATGCTAGTTAGCATCACTACGGGGAGTCTGTTGCTTTTCTTTTTCTTTTTACAATTACACAACATATCTGAAACATTTATTACTGGCAGTAATCCAACAACTGCGGAAGAGGATTAGGGCCACCGAAAAAAAAGAATTCTGACTTTCTGACTTTGAAGTCAGAAAGTCAGAATTCCGACTGTAATTTCAGAATTCTGAGATTTAAAGTCAGAAAGTCGGAATTCTGACTTTAAAGTCAGAATTATTTGCTTTCTTGATCTTAAAGTCAGAATTCTGAGATTTAAACTAAGAAAGTCTGAATTCTGACTTTAAATCTCAAAATTCTGACTTTAATTTCAGAATTCTGAGATTAAAGTCAGAATTCTGACTTTAGATCTTAGAATTCTGAGATTAAAGTCAGAATTCTGACTTTAATCTCAGAATTCGCTGGCATTTTCTCTCTGTTGGGATGGGTAGTGCATGTGCGTATCCGCGCTGACATCCACCGTTTCCTCTTCCCTGTACCTGATTGAGCTGCAGTCCAGTTGTATTTTTTTTGACGGGCTGTTTTTGATCCAAAAAGGAATTTCGAGTGTGTTTTATGAGTAATCAAAGGCTACGCTAACAGGCCAGCGTTTCAGACCTCGAAAAAGAAATGTACGAGAAAAATTTGTACGAGAATTCCAATTCTCGTACGAAAGTCAGAATTATTATTATTTTTTTCTGTGGCCTTAATCCTTTTCCATAAACAACAATTAGTAAACAAACAAAAATAAAAATAAAGGGACGTTGGAAACAGAGAGCATCCTGTCTTAGCTGCAGGTAAATTATATATCCTGCCATTTTCCCCCCTCTTGATCTCCTGAATACAGTTAACAAAATACAACTACAAACATTTTTTGGGAAAAGTCTTGATTACTTTAAATAAGTGTTGGGACTTGATTACAATCTTGAATTGAGCTTTTTGCAGGATCTCTAACAAATTAATTGCAATTACCTGAAATCAAACACCATATATTGACAAGGAATGAAGACAGTTGCAATAATTTATAGTTTCCAGATCAATCTCAGGACGGTGGGAGTTTCTATCGTGACGGAGAAAAATCAGAGGAAACCTAAAACATTGTCTGAGTCACATGTTTTAATGTTTGGAGAGCTGCACCTCTTTAGGGCCACTTGGACCCACTTCAAACATGAAACCTGACCTGAACAAGTGTTTAAAGGTTTATTAGACACTAAAGGAAAACAGAGAAGCTCATAAAACCCCAAACTGTGGGAACTTAGACAAGGAGCAGCCAGAAAAACTCCTCACTGTTACTTTTTTAGTGTGGATCTAATACGCCGTCATAATGGCATAAATGTCTTAGAAACTCTTAAATGTGACTTTCTGAATGCTGCATATATCCTGATAGGAATGAAATTATGAGAATAAAGTCATAATATCACGACTTTACTCTTATGGCTTTATCTTTGTGTCATTTAAACTTCATTCTCTCGATTCTGTGACTTTATTCTCATGATATTATGACTTTATTCTCGTACGACTTGATTCTTGACCTTGTTTTCATAATTTTATCTTCTACCATTTATTAAACATAGCCTGAAACCACTGTTGTAATGGTATTAAAAGTATTAAATTTGACTTTCTGAATCTAGAAAGAACAAATCAATTTTTAGATAAAAGCTTGGAAATTTCTCAGTATGTAACAATTTCTAGAAAAAAAAGAATTTTTTAGATTAACCTTAGAAATGTTCTAGGAAAAAACATGAAAATTTCAAGTTTCACAAGTTGAAAGTTTTCGCCTTTTGAAACTCAGAAATCTTTATATTTTTCTTACAATTTTTTAAGATTAATCTCAAAATCAGTTTTTTTTTTGACAGATCTTAGTTCCTTTTTTTTCAATCAATAATTGCCCCTAATTCTCGCCTTTGTTTTAGGTTCACATTTTTTAAAATCCGTTTTTTTCTAACATAATGTGGGCGGGGCTTCATGCATGGCGGACTCGGAAGCCCCGCCCACCCGAAGCCCCGCCCACCCGGCCGCACGGGGAGCTGCAGTTTGGAGCTGCGCCGGTAATCAAGCCAAACGCTCCTCCTGCAGCTGCGACCAAACTTTTCTCTTTGTTCCCGCGTGTCTGCGGGTCCGACCCGGTCCGGTCCGGTTCTGAAAGTTTGCGGAGCTCCGTGGATCCGCTCGGTTGGACCGGAAGGTTACATAAGAGCGGACATAAATCCTGAATGAGCTCCGTGTCCGGCGCCGCGCCGCGCCGCGCCGCTCCGCGCGTAAACGCGCCGCCGAGTTCAGGTTCCAGCTGAAAAGCGAGGTCGCTCGGTTCTGACCCGGTTCTGACCGAGTGAAAATGAAAGTTCGGAGCAGGTTCCCCCCCGTGGATCCGCGCTCGGAGTATCTTCCTGACTTTAGATCGCGGAGCGTGAAGCCGCGCGTCCTGCCGCTGAATGGGATGGATGTGAGGCGGGATGAATAAGACTCTCCGCTCCGCTCTCTGGATATAAAGTGACTGAAGAACGGTGATATTTTTATTTTGTCTTTCATGAGCTTCGGTTCTGGTTCGCCAACAGCCGAACCGAAGAGACGCGGATGCTCGCCGCGCCGCCGCTCATGACGCGCTCCGGGCGGCCGCCGCTGCCGCCGCCGCCGCTCGGGCTGCTGCTGCTGCTGCTGCTGCGACTCTGCTGCGCCGTGACCGACGACCGGCTGATCTCGGACCGGTACGCGGTCTACTGGAACAGCACCAACCCCAGGTAAGACCCGGCAAAGACCAGGACTGGCCCTTTAGTCCCTGGAGGAACCGGTTCGGATCAGGATCTGAGGTCCAATTTGACCAGAAAACTGTTCTGGGAATCAACTTTAAATTGGAAAAGTTTTCTTAAATCAACCCAAATCGTGAAGTTCTGTAGAAATGAAAGTTTGTGCTGCGGGTCTTTGCAGTGCAGATAAAAACTCAAAATGCCTCCCAGATGTTAGAAGCTGCAGCTTCAGCTCCAGTTTTAAAGCCTCTGGTTCTGGTCGGCTCCAGAAACCTGACCTGTTCTGATCCAACAGGTGAAATCTGTCAGTTTTTTACCTTTCAGCTCCATCCTGGACAAAATGTTGATGACTGATGTTGATGCAACTTGGAGAAAAACTTTGACTCAATCGTTACAAATTCCCACTGAAAAATTTAAACGTATTGCACAGAAAATTAACGAAGCATTTATTTCTTTAAAATCCATTTATTTTGTCTTTCTCAATCAAGAAATTTAACATTTATTGCTGTTTTCAGTTCATAACTTGATAAATTTTGGTTCTGATCTGTTGGTTCCATATTTTCTTACTATTCTGGTTGTTTTTGACCACAATTTGCAGGGAAATTTGTAATTATTTGAAATTAACCGATGTTGCATACATTTTAACAGTTAATGTGTTTTTAGTCGGTAATAAGGGAAAAATGGCTTCTCGCTGCAGCGACCGGCTCAAGGTGACATCTTGTTTGGTCCAAAGGTCTAGAATATTTGATTTATGGGAAAATATGACCCAAAATAATGAACGGGAATCAAAGAAATCAAACTTTTATGTATTTTTATGATTAATATTGGCTTTTTAAAGGAAACTGTAGCCAGAGATTTTTTAGGGTCAGTTAATTTCCATTTTTTTATACCAAAATATCAACCGTCTCCCGTTTCCAGTGTAGGTTGGCGGCTTCAGTTTGGTCTGAGTTGCTGGTTCAGCAGTAAATCTCACGATGTCTTCGTGGTTCGTGGGAAATCGCAGTAAATTTTCCGGCAAGTCGACGTTGATTTTCTCCGACGTTTTGTCGACGTTTGTCAGTTCAGACTCCAAATGTTTCTAACTGCTTCAACACAACAAAATAGTTTTCTTTGTTTGCCACAAAACATGTTAAATTATCTGGAATGCATCCGATTTTTGTGACGACCTCTGACCTTCACTTGTAAATGTACATTTCCTCTCTTTTTTGTGCGCCTAGCAGCAGAGTGTCGTCCGTTCTGATTGGCTCCTCAGCTGGCCAATAGGAGGCGGCGGTGTTTTGCGGATTACTGCAGGATTATAATGTGAAGGTGTTACTAAGGAAGAATTTTTTTATGTGAGATTTTTTTTTTTTAGGTTTTTAAAAAAACTTTTTTTGTTGTTTTTCAAAATAAAAGCACGTTAAAGAGCCCAGCAGAAAGCAGGAGCGTAAAGTTTGATCTGGAGAGTTTCTGCTGCAGGAAACAGTTACAGGCCGTCCTCGTAAAGAGTTGGAGTGTGTGTGTGTTGGAGTGTGTGTGTGCTGGAGTGTGTGTGTGTGTGTGTGTTGGAGTGTGTGTGGTCCTCCAGATGTGAGGTTCTGGGTTTCCAGCTGCCTGATCGTTTGTTTCCCTGCTGCGTTCCTGTAATAACAAGGCAGAAAAAAACGATTTTTTTCTCACTGGAGAATTAATATATTTGCGTCCAGGGAAGCAGCATCGGTTAATTCGTCGCTAATGGAAGTTCATGAAACACCCAGACAGGATTCAGGATTCCTCCTTTCCGCCGCTAATCTGCAGCAGGAAATCCGTTTTCTATTAAACGCCACACGGAAAATTTCAGGAGGGGAACCTGCTGCTCGTCGTCCCGCCGTGACGGTTCTGTGGTTCAGCCCGATTAGGCCCCGATTAGAGGGTTCAAACCGCCGTTCTGTAGCCGGTTCTGCTCAGGGGCGACTGAGGATCCGTTTGGGTTTGCAGGAACGTTGGTGTTGGCGGGTCGTTTGGGCCGAGCGAACAGAAACGGGTTGGGTGTCGTTTTTACACCTCAGACGTCCTTAAATATTCACTTTTTTAACCTTTTTTCGCACATAAAAATTGTTTAAACTCTAATTTAATGGAAAATAAAATAAAAAAAGAGGTAAAAGAAAATTTGGCAGCTTTTTAAATAAGAAAATTACTGAAATTAAGTGTTTTACTTTTTTTATCTAACAAAATTGTTAGACCGTCTTAATATTTTTAGTTTGGTTTTGGATAGTTTATTAGTGTCACTAATTTAGTGTCACGTATTTTCTGATATTTTATGTACAAAGTGTTATTTTTCAGCTTTCTAAATGACGAATATTATTTTAAATGAATATTAATTTTGCACAAGTGGCTTTAATTGACAGGAAATAAACGTCTCAACGTTGGGAATCGAACCCAAAATGGCCGTGACTGTGATCTGTACGGCTAAACCACACCAACTTATTTCCATTAGTTTCTAAATATTTTCATTAGATAATTTGCTGTGCATCAAAACTTAAACGTCAAAACTGACAAACTTTCTTCCAATAGTTTAAAAATATTCAGTTTGCACAGAAAAATGATTTTAACGTCTGTGAACTGAACGATTCCAAGCAAAATTTTAAAATGTTTGAGGTTAAATTCTCTGAAATATTAAATCCTGTCTATTTTGATCCTCATTTGTTTCTTTAATCCATTTTGTAATTTTAGGATAAAATCTTCCAGATTTTAATGGATTATATTTTTGAATGTTTTTGAAAAACCTGTAATTAAAAAAAAATTGATCTGAAATAACATGATCAAAGAAAAACCAATCAACGAAATTATTTTATGAATGATAAAATGGTTGAAGGGCGAATTAATCCCGAAATAGGTTTGAATTTTGTCTCGATGAAATAAAACACAACGTAACACGAATCCTCCACATTCTGCTGACCCACGTCTTCGTCTTCAACAGATTTCTGGATTTGAATGAAGGAGACCAACAGTCATGAAGTTAAACACAGAATAAAATTAAAATTTACTCATAAATTCAGGTGTTACAAATATAAAATGCAGATTCAGAAAAAAATGACATATAAAAATAATAGCCTTTAGGTTAAGGGCAAATACTGTGAAGTTAGTGCCTTTTTAAATTAAATTGGGTCAAAGGTCATTGTGCTTCACATGCAAAAATACGACATTTTCTGACTCATACTTGACATCAACCTTGGTCATTCGCTGTTTTAACAGAAATTTTTGGAAATGTACGTATTTTTAATGAGTCCAGTTTGTGTTAGCAAGCAACTTTACGAAGGAAACTCAACTGCAGGCTAAAAATTCACCAATAAAAATCCTGGAATCGGGATGAGATCAGCTGGAAGAGCGTCGCTTTCCCGACTCAAACTGTCAAAATAAGACGCATTAGTATTACGGATAACGTGCCTCTTCAGAAAAGTGTCTTCAACCACTAACTTTGAACTAGTTTGCATAAATAAAAAGGATTTTTTTTCTTACCAAAAATTTTAATTAAAAATTAGCTTAAAAACTAATAAAAAATATTGATTTCTGAAGCTCTAATTACAACAATGGCTTCAGAAGTTGTTTGTTTTATTAATGCTTTCATCTGTAATTCTTCTGAAAACGTGATATGATAAATTTGATGTTTCTACTTTCTGTCCACTCATGTTTTAATTCTTCTGATCTTTTCGTCTCATTGTGATTGGCTGATTTTATTTATTTATTTTTTTCCTGACCCGAAGCAGCTTGTAGTTCCTCTTCTTTGTTTTTTGCCGTTGCAGCAGTAATATTTTTGTTTTGGCACATTTGGGTCCAAGTTGCCACTTTTCTCTCTTCATTCATAAAAATCTTTTTTCGTTCATAAAAACACAGACGTTATAACTTCTGCTCCCAACATTTTGGCTTGTAATTGTGAAATGTTTCCAAAAATAACTCAAATTTCCCATAATTTTATCACAAAGTTGTTTTGGGAACGTCAAAAGGTGCATCTAAACGACGTTGATCATGTTTTAGCCGTCTGTAATGGCTGCTGCCTGGACTGCCTGGCCGCTCTGTAATCTGATGCCTGTTCAGTTTGTGCTAATTGAATCTTTCTGACCTTGTTGTTGGTTTCATATGAAGTGTAAATTTATTTATCTCGTTCTGATCTGTCTCCTGACACTTTCAGATCTCAGCAGTCGGATTATATTAGGAATAATTAGAGGTTTATTGGGAAATAAAGTTGGACGTCGGATAGTTTTAGCTGATGAGATCCAACGTGGAATGACTAAAAAATTGTAACGTACAAATGTTTCAAAAAAAATTTGGATCCTTTTCTCCTTTTGTTGGTGTTTCACTAAACGTGCAAACCGTCCGCTTCACTTCTGATTTCTCTACTCATCCATATGCCTCCATTTTTCCATCCTCGCAGGTTCGGTCTCTTGCCCCCTTTTTCCTTTTAGGGATTCGATGTTCATCCAGGCATCAAAATGGCCCCCAGCTTTTTGGTTGAAGGGCTTCACCTCCACAACTCACCCCAACAATAAAGAGCTGCACAGAACGGCTGTAAAATGGAGGGAAACGGTAAAAAAATGACAGAATCTGGTTTAAGCGTTTATGATTAAAGACAGTAATATTGATCCAGTGATCATTATGAAGTTAGATAACGGCGTTCTTTCTCGTTTAAGCTGCTGGACATCCAGTTTTCTGTGTTTTCACACTTCAGCATCTTTCTCTGATTTTAACATTTAAAACTAAACGAAAACTTTGTGTATTTTTAATTCATGATGCACCAAAACAGATTGGTCTCCTTTCCCATCATCTTCTCCAATCACCAAATCAAATACAAAACATTTGAATTTTCATTTTACAATTTTGTATAAAAACCAGGAATTTCCAGTTACGAAACGTGAATAAATGATTAAATAAAGTGAGCATAAAGCTGGTTTCTCCATGTTAGATTTGGGACAGCATAGAGATGGACTGATCCGATATTGAAAAAGGATTCTAGATTGTGTGTTGGTGACAATGTGCCCGATCCATAAGAACCAGTCTAGTCAGTGACGTCTGCTTCGTTATTTATTTTACATTATGTTTAGTTACTAATTGTACTTTTTAAACAATTTAAAACATTTGTTGCAGTTTATTTTTTACATGTTTGACCAAAGTAGACAAGCTATTGTTTTTATCTCTTTGTTTCTTGATTTATTTATTTTATTTTGGCTGTTGTTAAGCCTGCCGCAATACACAATTATTCAATTAATCCCACGATGAGCTTGATTAGAGATGAACAATATACCAACATCGGTATCGGCCGATATTAGTCATTTTTTAGCATATTGGTATTGGCCTGGTATATTTATTTTTTATTAGTTTCTGGTGTTTTTTTCCCAAAGCTGTCAAAACGGTAGTGAAATGTGTATAATATTGGTAAATATCGGTGTTGAACCTTAACAGCAATAAGGTATATAGGATATAGATATAACTTATTAATGTTTTTTGTATGTCTGAGTCACTCCACACTCTGGATTTCAGATCTAAAAAACTAGACAGATTATAGATTTTCCCTTTAAACAATGGACACATTTAATGGTGGATAAAACAAACATATAGTAACTTATTTTCAGAGATTTGTTTTATGTTAATTGTATCCAAGAGGAAACCTGGAAGCAGAAACTTGCAGACAGTTTGGTTGTATTTATTAAATTTTTTTAGCAGACCTACATTTCCATTCAGTTTTTGAGTTTGGGTCGTTATTAGTTGCCCATTTAGAAAACGTTGAGACACACGATCTGAGAAAACTAGAAGTTGCGATAGTTCAGCGATTGCTTGATTGTCGGATCTTCATTTGTGATCAATAAACACAAATGGGATTATTTTCTTCTACCGTATTTCGTTCAACAAGTTTGCATTTTGTTTTTCTTGTGTAATCTTGATTATGTTAAAACAGAAGCCATCAGTTGTAGTCGGATTTTTAATGTTTTTCTGTTTCTGTTCACAAGAAACTGTTCAACTTTATTGATGTTTTATACCCATTAAAATAACCGAGTCTGAACAGAAAAATCAGGAGGAAAATGTGATGATTGTGATAGTTTTGAGTCAGAACCAGGCGAAGGAAGAAGCTGGGTTCAAAACTTTGTGTTATAAGCAAATATTTCTTGTAAAGCATTTCTTGTATCCATTTAAATGTTTGAATCTGCTTCCAAACGTCGGGATCCAGCAAATGTTGGATTCCATGCTGTTCTCAGACACTCTTTCCTTTTTCAGTGACGTCTGTCAAAACAAAATCCTTCTTTTTTAAAATGTTAGACGACACAATAAGAAGTGTTTTCCCTCCTCCCCTGATTCCACTCGGCTCAGGTTTTAGCGCTGCTCTCTGCAGGAGGGCGGCTGCTTTCCCATCTGATTTTTATTTAAATGTTCCTGTAAGTAGCTGAGTGTCTGTCTGTGGTTTGTGTTTACTGTGTTTTCTATTTTAATCCAGTCTGATCTCATTTATTCTGTCAGTGAGTCATTTCACTAATGTCAACATCTTTCTGGGAACAGAAAGAAAGTCAGAAACGCATTAATTATAAAGAAATCAAAGTGACACTTGATGAGTTTTAGTATCAAAAACTGTTTCCAGTCATAAAAATTCAGTGATTAAGAACCATATTGTCCATAAAAGGCCAGAAAATAATTAAACGGCATATATGGAAAGCTGTCGTAACAGATTTTCAATATTTAAAAGAATCTCTAAATAAAATAAATCATTTGCTTCAGATTACAAAAAACTAAAATGAGACAAAATTCCTAAAAATAAAAACTTAAATATTTGACAATTTATTGTAAAAAAAAAGAAAAAATCTGTTAAGCAATTTTTTTAAAATCAAAAATGTAACAAATAATGTGTTAAAATATGTACAGAAATAGAAATGTGACGGATCTGATTGCCTTGTGTGAGAACTACTGTTTAGTCAGACCATTAGCATTTTAAAACATCTGCATGTAATTTATTTTTCACCAAACTTAAGTAAATAAACTTCGGTTTATTTGGACCAGTTAGTCAGTGGACAGAATGAAGAGTTGTTGACCCTGTTGGCTCATAAATCAGGAATTTGGGAGGATTTTGAGGAAAAACACCAAATTATCTCTTTCTTTAGCTTTGAATCTAGCCATATTAAATGCGTTTTTTTCCACAGTTGGAAATAAGCAAGCAGGGTTTTTGCAGCATGTTGGTAAGGTGGTGTGATGGAGTGTGAGAGTTCCCTGAAGGCATGAAGCTCCCCCAGCGAGGTTGTGGTGGTTTATTATTTCGGTGGCAACGTTTCTGGGTCCTGGGCGAAGTGTACCGTAGTCTGCTGACAGCTGTGGCAGCAAATCCATGATGTGGAGCCAGCATGCGTGGCTGGACCTTCAGGAAGCCGAGGCACAGATTCAGGGAATCCCGTCAACGCAGCATTTAGCGGAGTGCCAAAAAATCAGTTTCCATAAAAATGGTGATTCGCGTTTACTGCGATATACAATAGATATTAAATGTCCCAAAATCAATTTTGAAAAAATAAAACAAATTTGTCGACTGCCAACCTCCATTTCGTAAGTAAGACTTAGTTTTATCACAATACTATTTTGAGAACAATAAAAGTGACGATAATATTATTTCCTCTTTAAGTAATTGTACCGTTGCGACTGTGTGTCACAGTAATTATTGTGCCACAAACACTGCTCTTAAAAAATATTCCTCTTTCTAAAACACTTCTTTAGGACACCAGTCACGTCAAGAAGTGTGAATCTGAATTTAATTATATCTTTGAATGTATCTTTATTTGATTAAAAAAAAAATTTAACAAACAGTGGAGAAATTTGTAAAACTATTAATGCCAACAATACGGACAGTTGTGGGGTTTAAACAACAGGAATGAGCTTCACTATGTTCAAGGTCCTGTGCAAAACAACTTCAGGACAATTCAAATAAACCACATTAACTACTGCACTAGGTACCATGCTGGCTACTATGCTAGCGCTACGCTAGCTACAGGGCTTCAGGAAAGTGACATAAAAAAGAAACAAAAGGAAAATTGGGAATAGGGAACAAAGAGGGGAAGAAAGAATGAAAATGTAAAAACAAACCATAATAAATGTGACAAAGTTCAGTGGCAATTTCTGTGAAAAACCTTTCAGGTTAGATAATAAATCTAAAGGACACATCGTAACACACAAAGACCTGATTCTCATTCTTAACGTTTCATAACATTTCAATTAACGTTGTGATTATCTCCCCCCTCCCAGAGCTAAGAGGGAGCACCTAGCTGCTAGCTGCTAGCTGTCGTGACCTGGATGGTTTTCCAGCTTAGCGTAAAACCATCTGTTTTTGTCCCGCCTCCAGTCGAAACATGTAATGAGGTTTCAAAGCATTTCCTTTAGTTTTCTGCAGCGTTTCTAAACTCCAGTCGTTAATGAATGTCACGCTAATCGAATCCTCATGTTTGAGAATCATCAGCGTTCGTATGAACTTTATCTTCCACTCCCTGTTGAAATCGTCGTCGTTAAAGTTAAAGAAGAAATTAAATGTTCAGATCAATCAGAGTTTCTCTCCTGCAGATGTTTTTCCTCAGACTGAAGATCTTTGTGTTGGTTTCCTCCACTAGACTGGCTGTTCAGTCTGAGGTTAAATGAAACATTTTTTGGTTATGGCTCGACTCCGTCTCACTAAATAGAATTATGAGGAAGTAAAGCGGTCCTCTGTTACCGCTGCGCCGCCTCCCTCAACCCAAAACCCCCAAAAATGTTAACTTCATTAAGGTTCCCTCAAAGCAGAGAGAGACCTCCAGAAAATGTCCTGAGGCCGCCGACGGGATCCGGGCGAGAAATTCCTGATGGATTCAATAGAAACCAACGTGTGAGGCTGGAAAACACGAGTTCACGCTCAAACGAGTCACTGTTTCTGCAGCGACGGGACCACAGAGTTTCACAACATACTCTAATAAAGACAGTTTGATCTTCTTACATCTGAAATAAAACTGGAAAATGTATGCAGGAACTTAAGGTTAAACCTTGTAAGAATGCGAGAAAAATAATTCTTCATTACATTCAGACCTTGGCTGTTGTAGTGCATCGAAGGACATCGTCTTCTCTCTGATTGGCCAGTTTGAATTTCCCCTCAACCAATCGGATTAAAATGTAAAGCTGGGAGAGAAACTCTCACTTGGGAACTTAAAGGAATGGCATCGTGTAAAATCAACTTTTTTATAAAGTTTTTCCCTCATCTAAAACAATCCTGCAGTGTTTCTTTGATTCTTTCCTACATGTTTCAGAAATCCTTTGATCTCCATGGCAACCAATCAGCTGTGCAAAACGCTTGGGTGGACTTAGCTCCGCCTTCCAGACGCAGCCCCTCCCCCACTCAGCTCCTTCAGACTAGCCAGCAGCAAAACACCTGGTGGAGCAATGCTGGAAAAACGTTGTGAAAGGGTTAATAGAGGAGCCATGTTGGGACTACGTCCTGAAGGCGGAGCTTCAGATAGAGCAGGAGGTTTTAAAGAGACAGACACCCAATTTCAAAGACAGATTACAAAGTCAGATTTCTTAAGTCATATTTGATACGTGTAGCATTTTCATAACTGAAGGTAACATAAGTGGCTGTAAAATGGTTTTATGTGCCTGGGAAACATGACGCTGCCTCTTTAAGAGTCATACAGTGCGTGCAGTATTCATACCTGAGGAACTGTTTAAACTACAGGTGAGAGTTGGCATCACTGAAACACAATGTTTATCATTTTGATATGAACTCACAGTTATGCATTTGCACCAAAATATGCAGGGATCTGTTGATTATGTGTGAGTTTCTGTGATCGCAAAATTGTGAATAACTGGAGGGACTGATTGATGTGATTTGGAATCTGGAGACCAGAGGGCCACTTGGAAAGCTACGGCGGGCCACATTTGGCCCATGGGCCACGAGTTTGACACGTGGTTCTGATGATTGTTGATGCGAGGATTCAGGTGTTTTGTTGCAGGTTTCTGATTTAGGCATATCTGTGTATTAGAATGGCGTAGTCAAAGTCCAGATCCAAGGCTGAATCTGGAATCAGTGATAAATGATGCTCAGTTGTATTTTCTATTCAATCTGACTGAGTTTGAGTTGTTGGATAAAGAAGATGTGGACAAAAACTCGAGTCTCCAGAAGTTCAAATTTAGTTGAGACGAAATCCCGAAGGAGGAAAAACAAAACGTTGTCAAACGTGAAGCGAATGATCCATCGTTGTCCTTCCTCTCCACAGCGAAGCTCGATTTATGTCCCCAAATCCCAGTGAAATACAACACAGATGGTCTGAAATGTGGAAAATTAAAAGGTTGAGCACTTTCACTGGGAGACTATTTCAATTTATCACTTTTAATTTATGAATACATTAATTTCAGAGAATAAAAACGATTTAATTTGAGTTTATAATCAGTAATAATGTATGAATAATGATCTGAAGCAGGGGTGTCCAAAGTGCGGCCCGCGGGCCATTTGTGGCTCTCAACTCCAGTTTAATTATGTCAAATAATTATGTCTAATAAACATTAGACATAATTTTCTTGCAATAAAGTATTGTGTTTTTACAGCCAAACTTTAATAAGTAGAACGACGTTTATCCAGAGATTTTTACTCAATAGGCGACTTTGCTGCATCAAAATCAGCTTTTCTATAATTTATTAAACCCAGATAAATGTAGCAATCATTTTGAAAGAAGTTCTGTTATTATAACTGAATAAATTATTTGCTTTTATACAGGAAATGTGCAAAATCCTTTTAAAATCTTTTTTAAGTTTTGGATTTACAGAGAATAGAAAAAATCGGACAACATTTGTTGTTTTTCTTGGACTTTGGACTCAGATTTTTTTCCCCCACAAGACAAAAAGTTTGGACACCCCTGATCTAAAGTTTTTAAATCTTGATGAGTGTTTGTCGTTAATCGTTTGCCGTTTGTTGGTCGTTAATTGCTTGTTAATCGTTTGTTAATATTTCGTCATGTCTGACTGGTTAGCAACATGCTAACGCCGCTCGGCCGTCTCTCCATCTGAAAACGACTCCAAGGTGATGTGGCTGCACTGGTTTCTGGAGGTTTTTCTCCCAGTTTGGCCCCAGTTTGTTCTGCCTGCAGCTCTGCACCGCTGGAGGAGAAAATGGCGGCCGGTTTGGTTCAGGAAAAGAAAGCGGTAACGCATCACTGCAGCCGCCATTTTGTTAAGCCGGGGTCAGACCCCCCCCCCCCCCCCTCCGTCCTCCCACTCCTCTGAATGAAACTTCCCTGAAACTTTTATTTTATTTTATTTATTTTTTAAAATCTTTTTTCTTTTTTGCATTGCTCTAAAAATGAGCCCAAATTTCGGCTGAAGTTTAAGTGTTTATTGTTTGTGTCGTTTTTTTCAGTCAAAATTACAGAAATAAATGGATTTGCGCTGAAAAAGGTGAACGATATTTAAGCTCCTGTCATTGTGGACCGATGGTAGAAGCACAAGCTTCATGTTTTATACTCAAAGCATCATAAAAATCAAAAACAAACTTTTCTGTGTATTTTTCCAAAACGTTTTATAAAATTCAGTCTGTAGAAAAGAAAACAATTAAACCTCATAGTATTTGTTTAGCAAATGCAATAATTTCTTTTTATTTTAAAAGTGAAAAATAAATTTTTAACTTTTTAACTGAAGTTTGGTTGTTTTTAATATTCGTCCTAATCTTTAATTTAAATAATTTTCACAGTTTTCTTTATTTCGAATCGCTTCTGTTTAGTAATTATAAAGTTTTAAAGTATCAGACGCAAATATAATTCACTTTTTTCTGGTGTTTTGTTAGTTTCATACGAGTTTATCCAGATCTCCTCAGTAATTCATGTATGGAAGTAATTTCAACTTTTTCATATTTTTTTGTCTTAAAGGTTGGAGTAACATGTCTAAGATCCTGAATCTGAATCCGAGTTAATAAAAAGAAGTGATAGATGTGGAGAAGCGGCACCGTTTGAGCGGTTTGGGCTATTGAAGCACGTTTAGCTCTTCATTACAACCTCGTAATTCTCGGCAGGCTTTATCGCCTCTGTCATCTGGACCCAGAAAGGAAACCGAGACGAGTCGGTCCCAGAGAGACGCGGCAGAGTGAAACACATGTGGGCTGTTAATTATGTTGTTGCTGCTGCTGCTGCTGCTCTCCAATAAGATGTTTTCTTCGTGATGGAGCTGAAAATGGCCGAGCGCTTGCTTGGTCTCCCAGCTCATTCAGTTCCACCAGGAAGAGTTGCAGTATGGAGGACAAAAGCTGACATAATTAGCAATAAAAGCAGAAATATACTTATTTTTTCTTTTCCTTGCATATGCATTTTTGATTCTAGGTAAAAATGATATTTTGACGAATATATAAGGAAAAGGAAAAATAAAGATTTCTTGACAGAAATGCATATATAAGGAAAATGCAAAAGAAAACGTAAATTTCTTGACAAAATTGCATGCAAGGAAAAATAATATATATATGTATGTATGTATGTATGTATGCTTTTATTTTCAATTTCGTCAGCTTTGGTCCTCCATATTTCAGCTATAATTTATTATTTTAAAAAAAATCTTGTTTTTTTTCTAAAATTTCTTCACGTATACTTGCTTTTTTTACCTTTTTATCATAGAACTTGTGGAAATGCTTCATATTTTGAATAGCAAACCTTAAAGTGAATTTAAAAATGAAAATAAAAGGGTAATTTTTCCGAGGTTAGATGCCGTTATTAGTCCTAATGGATGATCACTGTCACTTAAATTCAATCCCAGGCTGCCAGGTGTCTGCGTGGTTTTAAGATGGAACCACTTCAAGCTGCTAAATTACTTTCTGTGGTCTCAGTCTGTTTTACGTTACAAATAAAGAGATTTCTGCTAATTTGCTGCATAAAATAATCCTTCAACACCTCCTGCTTTCAGGCAGATGCACATTGAGGAGAAAATTTTGACATTAAGGGATTTTATGTGCTTTTATTTCATAGCAGTAATGTTACAAGTCTTTCTCTTTCAGTTTAAACCAGTGAGTTCATGGGATTAGAGGAAATATTAGAATTTTTTTGAGATTTAATAAAAACGCGTCGAGCCGAGTTTTGCCTTCACTTTGTCCGTTTTTCCAACACGTCGTCCTTCAAAGTGACGACAAAGTGAAGCACCGTTAACCAAGCAAACAAAATGCTTTCTGTCACTGTCTTAAACCTGATCCTAACCAGAACCGTGACCTTTAACCCCAGCTGTGAACACGACTTTCTCTTCGTCAACGACGTTGAATTTAAAGCTGGGAGCCGAACACAACATCCATCATCCGTTGTGTCATCAAACGATGAACAAGAGAGACCAGTAAACCTGAAAGTCAAATGTTTGGTGTTGGTTAGGAAGCTGGAGTCTCCAGAAGACATGCAGGCCAGGACGCGGCTCTAACATCTAGAAGTCTATTTCTACCAACTAGAAGTCTATTTCTACCAACTAGAAGTTTATTTCTACCTACTAGAAGTTTATTTCTACCATATAGAAGTTTATTTTTACCAACTACAAGTTTATTTCTACCAACTAGAAATTTATTTCTACCAACTAGAAGTTTATTTTTACCATTTAGAAGTTTATTTCTACCAACTAGAAGTTTATTTCTACCAACTAGAAGTTTATTTCTACCTTCTAGAAGTTTATTTCTACCAACTAGAAGTTTATTTCTACCAACTAGAAGTTTATTTCTACCAACTAGAAGTTTATTTCTACCATCTAGAAGTTTATTTCTACCAACTAGAAGTTTATTTCTACCAACTAGACGTTTATTTCTACCAACTAGAAGTTTATTTCTACTATCTAGAAGTTTATTTCCACCATCTAGAAGTTTATTTCCACCATCTAGAAGTTTATTTCCACCAACTAGAAGTTTATTTCCACCAACTAGAAGTTTATTTCCATCACACATTTCAGCCACCGTTAAAGAGTTCTTTAACCAAAGTTCTTGATGTTCAAGAACTGTGGTTCTTTAGCATCAAGCTAAGCTGAGTTAGTCAGAAACCTGATCATGATCCGTTTGTGGAGTTCAGGTTTTAAATGGCAGAGATGTGAAGAACAGAACCTCCAAAAACCTTCAAATCAACTTTATTTCCTTTCATTTGTCACGTTTCCTCATGTCTGCTGTCACAAACCAGCCAGAGATGATTCTCCCTCAGGACCTGCTGACACTAATGCTGATATTTTGCAAAACGCAGATTTTCTCCTGCGCTTGGAAAACTTAGACCCTCTGAGCTACCTGGACATCTGGAGAAGATTAAAAACTGTGATACCAATTTCACACTCACTCAGTGTTGCTTCTGAAAAGAAGCCACAACTTTAAGACCATATTTATGGCTTTTTCCACATCCCTCACTTTGTCCTGACTTTGTTTCCATTAAACTTCGATTGTAGCAGGAAAAAGTTGAAGGATGAGAGCAAAGGAGAAAAGTGTTTTCTTCAGAAAATGCTTTAGCCACGTTTTGACTTTTTCACTTTAATGATTGTTACAGATGCTGAATTCTTTCAAAAGTGGAGGAAATAATAAATGTTTAAAACAGTGACAGGTAGGGCTGTAGTGATGCAATAATCTCACGATACGATACACGATATTCCGCTCACAATACCATATATATTGCGATATTCAGCAAATTCAATACACTTTTGCACTTTTCTGAAAGATTTCAGAGGGACAGAGTGATTTTGGTGACATTTTGTGACTTATAAAGTTGGACTGAATGAATTTAACTGAAAACTGATTAAAAGCACCAACTACACAATACCTGCTCTGGTTGGACACAGACTGAAAGTGGACAGC
>CAEGAF010103914.1:0-15879 GCA_903067075.1 Micropoecilia bifurca
CTATGGCAACGAGTCTGCGTAGCTTGGCGAATACAGATCACTTTGCTGTGGATCATAGCACGAAATTAATACCTACACTTTTAAGTTTCACTGAGTTAACGCGGCTATGGATGACATGTAAAAGATCAGTCTTTTTGGCTCCCAGCGTTATTTGCATGCGCGAAATTTCCTTGGGTCCAATAACATGGAAGGTGTCTAAGTTAAAAGTCAGTGCCTCACCAGCAATGAACCTCACCGCACGTCACTGCTTAGCAGGTACTTTTAGGAACTTGTTGGACATTTTCCACAACATCTATGGAGTTTTTGAAGCACTTTAAAGTTCAACTTAAAGGCAGCGACAAGTTTTTTTTCCAATAATTTACATTGCTCTTTTTGGAACTCATCACTTACATTCTTGGAAAATTCTGTTTCTGAATTTTCATGAATTTTTCCCAGAGCTTCGATGTTACTTTCCAGGAACGTGGAAGTTATTTTTCAAAACCTTTGTGTAATTTACTTGGTATTTTTGGACATTTCGTGTTGCTTAAGTGGAGTTTTCTCGGAACTTGAAAAGTTTCTATCCACCAGCTCAAGACTGCTTTCCAGAACTTTGATGAAACTTTGATGAGGAGTCCCATGAAATACTCATGTATGTTTAGGAAAGTAAATGCCAAGTTATATAAAAGTCCCTGCTAAGTGTTTGGTAGGATCCAAGAAAGTCCCGGGAGGTTCCTAGGACGTTTTACCCAAAAAAAGTTCATTGTAAGTGGTTGGATAGTACACCTGGTTGGTTGTATGAAAGTTCTGGAAAGTACCTGAAAACCTTCAGAGAAAGTAACATCTGAATTATTGGAAGTTACTGATATCCTTAAAAGCTTTCTCCAAAGAGGGATTTATTATTATTATTATTATTTTGGCAATAATAGTTTATTAATGGCCGTTTTCTTCCTGATTTTGACCAAAGCTGACAAAGCATCCACTCATTCACATTTTAGTCAAATGTGAGCCTATGTCAAAGTTTCCAAAAAAAAAAGATCTCATGTTTGTTTAGCGTGACGGAGACCGAATCGTCTACGACTGTTCCCGGAGGAGCGGAGGATGACCAGGTTCTGCTGGAGCGCCTGGCCAAGAGGGAGGAGCGCAGGCAGAAGAGGATGAAGGAGGCGATGGAGAGGCAGAAGGAGCTCGACCCCACCATCATCTCCACCAACGGCACAGACGGCGGCCTGCAGGAGCAGCCCCCCGTTAGCAACAGCAGCAAACACACAGAGGAGGATGAGGAGAAGACAGAGGAGAGGTCTTCTCAGGAGGAAGTCACAAATACTGAAACCAAATCATGGGCGAAGGAGGAGGGAGAAGAAAAGAAAGAGGAACAGGTGAAAATAAGTGTTTTTCCTTTCTTTTTATTAATGATGACAGAAAAGAAGCAGCTTTTGTCTCTTTGGAGTCAGAACATTCATAGATGACAATATATAAATGATGACACACAATTTATTTTTAGGAGACTGAGGAGAAAACGGCAACGACCGAAGTTGGGCAAGAAGAACCCAATTCAATGATGAACGACACCAAAGAGGAAGCTGTTCCAGACCAAAACAAGGAGGAGGAAGAGAGGAAGATGAGAGAAGAGGAAGAAAGACAGCACAAAGAAGAAGAAGAAGAAAAGGAAAAGCTGAGGATGGAGGAGGAAGAGAGGCAGAGGAAGGAACTCGAGGAAAAAGCAAAGAGGGAAGAGGAAGAAAGAAAACTAGAGGAAGAAGAGAGGAAAAGGGAAGAGGAGGAACAACAACAAAGAGAGATGGAAGAGAGACTCAAGAAAGAGGAGGAAGAGAAAGTGAAAAATGAAGAGGAGGAGAGACAAAAGAAAGAGGAGAAGAAACAAAAGCGGGAAGAGGAAGAACAGTTGAAACAGGAAGAGGAGGAAAAGCACAGAAAAGAGATGGAGGAGAAGGCGAGAAAAGAACAAGAAAAACAGAGACGGGAAGCTGAGGATAAAAAGAGAAAGGAGGAAGCCGAGAAGCAAAGGAAGATGGAGGAGGAGAAGAAGAAGAAGATAGAAGAGGAGGAGAAGCGGAAAAAGGAGATAGAAGAGAAGAAGAAGGAAGAGGAGAGGAGGAAACGGGAAATGGAGGAGAAGAAGAAGAGGGAACTGGAGGAGAAAAAGAAAGAGGAGGATGAGAAGCGGAAAAAGGAGGCGGAAGAGAAGAAGATAAAGGAGGAGGAGGATAAACGTAAAAAGAGGGAATCTGAAGAGAAGAAGAAGAAGGAGGAGGTAGGACTGCAGCTCTCACTGCTGTCATTGTATTATAACAGATTTATGTAATAATATGACAACATTAATATCATACGTACGTAATTTTTTCCCTCTCGGTCTGATCTTTTTCTGACTAAAGGAGGAGAAACCTAAGAAACTCGGCTTTAAGGAGAAGGTAAAACCAAACCAGCACTTCTTTGCCACCGATGTATTAAATGTTGACTTTTAAATACACCTTTGAAATTTATTTAATTATTTTTTATACATGATATTAAGATAAGTTCAATTATTTTAGAAATTGGTGTGGAAGTTTATTCTGCATTTTCTGTAAACACAAGAGTCATAATTATTCATAGAGGATGAACTGGACACACCTCCAGTAATATCCGCACAAATGTCCAAGCTTCTGGCCTTGTTCAGGTCAGGCACTATCACCATTAGGTAGAGCAACACCGACCCCACAGCATAACGCTGCCACCGCCGTGTCTGGATGCACCTCTGCTCCTCCGAGCCTGTTTTCTCGGTTTAGGCCAAACGTCGTCATAGATCTTTTCGACACGTGCAAACTGCAACTGAGCTGGAAACGTATCGTTTTATGTGCAACTTGCCGCCGGGCAATTATTTAAATATTAATAAATTTGCAGGCGTAACTTTAAACCAGGGTACATGAGAGAAAATCCATGGATTCCAATTTGCAAGGCAATCACGCAAGTTGTCTTTGCGTCGAAACGATCAAAATAAGCAAAATAAGAAATAAACCAATGAGTGTATGTTAAATTCTCACTTGCACCATGTGGTTTATTTATGTATTTTTTTTCTCTTGTAACTTTTTATTCCTCTCCATTCAAGAATGAACCTGCCAAGCAGAACGGAGCCATCTTTGAAAATAAACTGAAGAAAACAGAGAAAACAACAAGGTAAAACTTGGAAGAAAAAAAACCCCACACCTCGACATAAAACAAACCCAACCAGACAGAAGAGCTGCTGGTGATCCCATATTCTTCATCATTGCCAAGTGCTGCTGTAAGTAACGGGTTGGCTGTGCGAGCAGGGACGGCGTTCCTTCCAGCAAGGCGGAGGACGCCGAGCGACGGGAGGCCGAGCGCAAGCTGCTGGAGCTGAAACAGCGGCGGAACGACGCCGAGAGCGAGGAACTCGAGAAGATGAAGCAGAAGCAGCAGGACGCGGAGGCCGAGCTGGAGGAGCTCAAGAGGAAGAGGGAGGATAGGAGGAAAATCCTCGAGGAGGAGGAGAAGCAGAGGAAGAAGGAGCAGGAGGAAAAGAAAGCCAAAGAGCAGGTGAGCATATCGAAAAGGAAGCGTCTGCAGTTTTAGTTGGGAGCCAGGAACATTTTGCCGTCTCAAAGTTTCAAACAGTTTGTGCTGTTCGTGTTTCTAACAGGAGGAGAGGAAGAGGATGAAGGAGGAGATAGAGAAGAGAAGAGCAGAGGCTGCAGAGAAGAAGAAGCAAATGGGGGAGGAAGCAGCAAAACCTGATTTCACCATCAGTCCAAAAGGCTCCTCTAAGGTGAGATTTGGAGAAAAAAACTTGTTAATTTTAATGTGATTTCAAAACCTACAGCATGTAGTTAATGGGGAAAAAAAAGTTCCAAATGCTTATCTTGGGTAATTTTCAGTACTTTGGTATCTATTATTGCCTCAACATATTGTCAGCCATGCTGACTGAAAATGAGCGAAAAAGAAAGAAAAGCAGTTCAGCATTAAGACGACAATCTCCCTTTTCTTTAATAAAATATGGTACATATATCCAGATTGCTGACACTTTAACTTCACAGGTCAGGTTTGTTTCTTGTCTATGTTAATTCTGAGCAACGTTGTCTTGCCATGCAGATTGGGGAAAAGGCAGAGTTTCTGACCAAGTCTGCTCAGAAAAGGTGGGTCAGATGTCAAATAGCACATGAGCAAATATAAATAATCAAACATTTCCTGTTTTATGTCTAACGTGCAGAATGTTTGTCTTCCCTTCAACAGCCCAGCGAGGTTGTCACATACTCCGCTTGTGCCAAAGATTGGGAACAGATTAGAACAGTTTACCTCTGCTATGCAGGTGAGACTTAATATGGTCAAATTCACACTCAGTAAATGTAAAAAGGGGGAGGCATGTCCAGAAATGTATGTATATGAATTCTGGTTGAAATTATAAATTAATAGAACAAGGGCTCTGCAACTCACGCTGCCACAGATCTACAGAGAATCAATCTGTGGCAAGACTTTTAAAACCACGCTTCCAGCTGCTCTCCGTCCAGCCCGGCTGTAGAAACTGAAAGGAGCTCCCCACAAAAGACTGGCAGGTCAGAAGAAAAGTGAATGTAGATAAACTATTGACTCACTGAAGGCTGAATCCAGAGGCACGACTGGCTTTTTAGATTTAGCCTCCTTTTGTAAGAAAACACACACACATACCTAACATTTCCTTCACAACTCAGCGAAGGATGGCAATATTCTGTACAGTCGTGCGTTTTCAAAAATGTGGGACGACACAGGAAGTGTGGCGCTGACGTGAGCAAAACGGGAAAATCCGTTGTAGGGTCTGATCATACAGGGAGAACTTGGGACGCTTTGGAAACAAAAAAAAACAAAAAAACAACTGAGTTTTAATCTATAAACTCCAGACGCAGCGGCAGACGATCCGTCGCCAAGACCTAGACATGCCTATATCTGGGAAATACTGTAGGAATGTGATAGTGTTTACTTTGTGTTGATCAGAACCCTATAAAGGAGATGCTGTCCAGCGATTGGTGGAGGATTTCGCTACGATCGGCCCGAGACTCCCTCGAGATTCGGTTGTGCTGAGTTAGGCTGCAGTTTGTAATAAACCTTTGCTTTTCAATCAAAGTCGTGCATGAGGAGCCTTTATCCTGAAGCATCGCCATGCCAACATCTTGAGGACACTGACAGAAGACTGTCTAATGTCATCCCACGCAACTTCTTTCAAAGCAACATTTTATGAACGCATTACGGCAATCCTTTTGTCGGCAGAGCAACTACGGTACTTTGACTCTAAATACTAAAGTATCGGTTATATGGATTTAACTCCTGCTGTTGATATTTCAATATCTTGAGCAACAAAGCAGCCAGAGCCTTATAGCAAATCAGCTGACTGGTTAGTGGCTGCCTTCACTAACGAGTCATTGGAGTATCAAGGTCTTCCACCCCCCGCCTCACTACATCCGTCCTTTAACTAAACACGTGGAAACACACATACAAAGAAAGCAACCACTGTCTAAATAGAATGGGAAAAGTTTCAAAAACTAACTCTTCAGTGCGTCGCTGTGTGTGGACATGAAAGAACCGGACTCCCTTCTTTTCGTCCCCACAGGGAAACAAAGAGGTAAAATCCCCCAAGTCTCCTCTGGCCGACATCCCTACGGGAGGAATGCGCAACATCAAGAGCATGTGGGAGAAAGGCGCCGTGAGCAGCCCCCCCCCCGAAAGCCCGGCTCCTGCAAACAAGGTGAGACGGGGACGCCCATCCGAGAGGATCGGATGCCGTTGTCACGTCAGAAGGAAGGTCAAAGGTGAGAATCCTTCTCAACTCTTCCAGGATGCGGCTGGTATCAAAGGAAGTGTGGCGGGACGCGGCAACAGCTGGAAGGGGAAGCCTGCAGAAGCAGAGAAGACCCCAGTTCCTCCAGCAGCAGCAGCATCACCACCACCAGCAGCTGCAAAGCCACCAGTAAGACCTGATGAATCCTTCTCTTCATCTGGCCGCTGACAGTTGCTTTTGTAACAGTGATCCTTTGATATTCCGAGCACACTAATTTCTTCCCTCGCTCGTGGACATATCGGCCTTTTGTTAGCTGGAGCTTTTGTGCCGGAGCTCCATGAATGAACGGCGTGGCCAGCTGGAGTCTGGTGACCCCACATGGACTGTTCAACCAACAGCATCCGCTTTCGCTTCTCACCGCTTCCTTTTATATTTTCTCTAAAGTTTTAACGTGTGTTTTTTTTTTATCTAAACGCCTGAAAGAAACGTGTATTAAGAACTTACTTATAGTGTTGGTATTTTTTTTTCATACTCGGCAGCAGCGAGAACTTATTTTTCTACGTCATTGCAGGAAAAAAAAAAACACAAACAAAAAAACAGCCAAAAAGGACAAAAGACAGAAACCGAGAGACCCGTTTACTTTATCACCACACGGTAACTGTACATGTGTGAATTGTGTCTCTGCAGAGCTGCTACTTGGTGGACATTGTGTTCTTTTCCAGAAGTAGGACACAAGCTGCTAATCCCAGCAGCTTCTCTGGAGACATCACACCGTCTCCCCTTACAGCAGCGTTTCTGAATGACGTGTCACATTGTTCTGAAGCACAATTTAAGAGCAAAATGACTTTGGGGTCAAATGTGACTTGTGACTCGTTGGCTCAGCGCGCTGCGACTTTTGCATCAACACCCCCACCTGATGGAAAAACGCTACGCAGCAGTCTAGAGGACTGGCTGTGTCATTGACTATTCCTGTTTTTTCTTTGGTTTCTTTCCTGTTTATTGTGGTTTGTGCAGTTTTTGCTTTTGTGATTCCTGAATTTATTTACTAGTATGTTGTAAGCAAAATCATTTTTGAGGGTTTTTTTTTAGTGTCTTCATTTTCCCATCAAGCGGATGCTAAAGTAAATAGAACTTGTTACTGAACACATTGAAATAAATGCTATTAACATATAATTTGGACGAACCACACGCAGCAGCAAAATGTCAGTCAAAATCAAATGAGCGACGTTAGATTAGACGTTATCGGGCACAATAGCAATCAAACTAATTTCAGAATCTCGTGAATGTGCATTATTTTATAGATTGTTGCAAAAGCATTGTGTGAATTTACAACATCAGGTAAAGATATTATCCCAGAGTATCGTCACATTCTTACCCCTCAGGCTAACATGATTGTGCTCTTTTATTGTGGCAGGAGGCCAAACCGGGTGAAGTCGGTAAACGCGGCATGTGGGAAGCCAAGAGAGGCTCTGCACCTGCCAAGGTATCAGACGCAGACTCACCTCACCAGCCGTCTTTAAGGACAATCCACCAGTTACAGCTGCTTGAAAAACTATTAGGCATCAGTTTCAGGAGGTGTCCGCACCTATGATTCGGTTAATTTATGCATAGTTCAGCTTCATTCATTTTCAAATTCTCTTCACTCTAATCTATGTCCATGTCCATGTATATTTTTATAAATAGGTGTTTATGTAGAATCAGAGCTCTTTATTTTGTTTTCAGCCAGACGTGGTGGGTTGGCACTATAAAAAAAACACTGAATTAATTCGATTTACTTTATGAAGATCCTTAGTTTCCGGACTACAGGCCATACCAAGCTTATTTCCATCGTTCATGCTGTCGTTCCTGTTTCTAGGTGACGGTTGGAGGGAAAAGCAAGTTCAATTAGAAAGACCCAGACGGTGAGTCACCGGCACACGTTTAGTGCTTTTACTCGTTGGATTTATTTGTGTTCACTCATCAGGTTCTTTATGTGAGTTTTCTAAGTTTATCTGCCAAGAGGATTTCAAAAGAGCTTTAGAAAACACAGAAATGACAAAACATGAAACAGATGGTCATGTTTACACGTTGGTTACGAATGAGCAAATTAGTTACTGTCTGCATTCAAAGCAGGGTTAAGGTGAGATTGTCTAGTGCTAATGCAAACCTACCAGTAAACAGTTGGCCTCCCAAACTGACAGGCTGGGCAGGGAAAGCATTAATGAGAATTCAAGACACCTACAGTAACTCTGGAGGATGTGCAGAAATCCACAGCTCAGGTGGCAGAAATTGTCACCAGAATAAATGTGAACTGTGTGACACAGAGGCCTGGGCTTTCTAGAAAAGTGGAAAAAAGAAATCCACTTTAGATGTAAACATTTGGAAGGAGGCGCACTGGGTCACATGCGACCGTCACTAAACGTTTCTGCAAACACGCTAAGCGCAGCCTGAAAAGCGTCTGGCCGTGAGGTGAGGTTGCTGTTCTTTAGCAAGAATCTGCCTGAGCTTGAACTATTTTGCAGAAGAAAAACAGGCAAACATTTCCGTCTTTGTTCATTCATAAAGGTTCTAGAAACTTTAAAAGAGTTGCAGCTAAAATTGCAGTGAAAGGTGATTCTGCAAAGTATTGATTGAATACAAAATGCACCATGTACTTATTTTTTTTTTAAAGAAAAAGAAGGCCAAAAACAATAATGGTGGACTTTGTGTCAATTTGACATAGTGTACTTTAACTTACAAATGTTGATTTAAAAAAAAAGTACCTGACTAATTGAGACAAATAAAGAAACAGATCAGTTTTAGCTCTTTCTACAAATGTATAAGATGATTCATGTTAAACCAGCGCTCACCTTTACCATCAGGTATGTTTGCCTCTATCCTTGGTAAGACGAGGAGGCTCTGACTGATTCGTGCCCCACAGGGAGCCCACAACCTCCCCAACCCACCTACTGTACTTTGTAGAAGACTAGTTGCTTCTCTGTAAATCAAATCTCCTGCGCGGGATATTTGGGCACCGGCTCAGCTCTGTGGCACCGAGGTCTATATTTAAAAACGTCCACCATGACCTTGTTTCCCAGTATAAAGAAAGTTCCAGACTCCTGACGTGTCTGTCGTGTTTTTTGAAGCACACTGTCCAGCGAGTGTGCCACCTGGATTGCCCAGTGACGCGCAGAGAGCCAGTAAGCTGTCAGGCATGCCGTAGTGCAGCTGCTTGATTTTCACATTAAAACTGAGAGCTGGGAAGGATTACCGTCACTTTGAGCTGCGAGTCGGCCTTGTTCACCAGGCTTATTCAATCTACACAAGCATATCCCGTCGTATGAAAACGCGTCTTTAGAGAATTGTGCAAAGTTCTTAAAAATATAAACACTTGCACTTGTTTGTAGACATCCAGTCCTGGATCTGACCTCCAACGATAATATATTTCTTGAGGAAAACACCTTTCAGGCCTGGTTTTTTGGTGACAGAAAACCTCCAAAGGTCTCTTAGAAAGGGAACCAGTGTTCCCTCGTGGGCAGAAGAGAGCCATCCTGAATGTCATCCATTGTGGAGGCACTCCACATGTCAAGCTTCTGTGTTAGAGTAATCAGACAAACCACAACACACTACTTGAATTTTAAGAAAGTGATCTAATGAAACCAAAACAAAACGTTTTGGTCTAAAGAATACTTGTAACGTCTGGAGAAAGCAGGCACTGTTCATTTCTCTGCCTAACATAAAGCATGGTGATGGCTGCATCATGCCCAGAAACTGGGAGCTTTCCAGCCTTACAGTAACTTCTCTCTTATATCTTTGAGAAGTCTTGCTAAAGCCTAGACAAAAATGAAACATGTCTGGAAAGACATAAAAATGGCTGCCTAGCTAAACCGGCTACTTCATCTCGGTTAAGAGTTAACATGGAAAAAAATGGCATGAAAAGCTTGTAAAGATACACCTAAGCAATACTTCTAATTACTGCCACTAGTGTTTCACCAAAGTATTGACTAAAGACTGTGACTCCACATGTGGCCTATTTTTGCCTATTCTGAATCTAGTCCGTTAGAACATGCAATAATCTGGAGAAAGCTAAGCGGTGTGAAAACTTTCTGGATGCGCCGTAAACGGAGAGGTGTCGGCTTCAGCCATAAATAGCGATCCTTGTTTGTTCCCTCCCAGTGTCTTTATGAGAAATGGACAGCTGAGGAACGAAGTGAAGGGCAAATGACCAAGTTTTTCAACGACAAGGAGGCTCGTATTGACTTTGTGGTCGAAGTTTCTAAAGAAAACAAATGCCAGTTTGAGCTAGTCAGGTATATCCATAAAGGAAAAGGGATATAAAGCTTTGGTAAACAACCTTGAGGTTAATGCTGTTTCACACCTACTAAACTATTAGAATCTATACATAGCAACTTTGACAAATGCAGTGACTAATACATCTGATGTCTTACTCTCTGCAGGCTTAAAATATATATATTTTAAAAAATCAACCGATGACTTCATGGTCAAGCTGTTTCCTGACTGAAAAGGTTTCTGCTCTCCTTCGGGCTCCTTTGCCCTTCACTGCACTTCTCATTCCTGCCAGAAAGGGAGCCGACGTTCAAGGCTGCCAATCACCTGCACCAGCTAACATCTGCTCTACGGTACGAGTAATTCTGCACCGCTGCGTATTTGATCACTTCCAACCCCAATCAAGGAGAAGTTGATGCGACCATGCTGAGTTTTGGCTACATAGATGACTGAAATGAGGACTCATGATCTGTTATTCAGCCGTAATATGACATACAAATGTGACAAAAACATTTAATGACAAAATAATTATGCTTTTACAATAACGGTGATCTTTAGATACCAATATCGGAGGTTGTTCTGTGCAATACGCGCCCCAAGGAACAAGTGAATTAAGTGATTTCTTTGGGCCTCCAAACCAACAGGGGGCGCCCAACCGCACTGCAACTTTCACACAAGTCTGGTCTACACATCATTTTTTTAAATTTTATTGTTTTTTTTTCTTTTTTGTGTGGGGTAAATATGTTGTAATTGTGTAACACAAACCTTGTTATTGTCTATATTCAACATTTAGATCAGTGTAGAATGACGGTGAAGAAAATATTTTGTACTTAAATGTTTAAAGGCGGCCCAGTTGTTTCATACTTGTCATTTCTATGGAAAAGTATAGACTAACAAATCAATTTGAGTATCAGGGAAAGCGTTTCGTGTTTTTTCTTTTTTTCTTTAAGTTAAGGTAGATTCTCCTACATCATGTCCACCATCTTTTCAGACAGCAGACATTTCTAGCTCTAGATGTCAAAACAAATGAATACAAAGATAGTCGGAGTCTCTAGAATGTTTCCACCTTCAGCTTCTTGAAAATGTACACAAAACAGAAATAAATAAGTCAATTTTAAAAAGCAATGCAAGTTAGAACCTCACATATTGCTTACTAGTAAATAAATTTAATATATGTTTAACTCTTCTTTAGGGTTAATGTAACACTTTAGAAAGTCCTAGGATTGTTTCAAGATATTTTATGCCATGTCAATTTGTTTTAGATTATATTGCTAATGATGTTATGATTAGACATGGGCCTGTATGAGCTTCTCACTGTATGACCTTGAGTAGAACGATAAAAGAAAACAGAAATGTAAACATCATCCAAAACAGAAACGTACAAATTATACCTACTACTGCTGGAATGTAACATATTGATTATTACAGTTATCTCTATGTATCCTTTCTTATTTTAAATATGGGACTATTATTAGTCTTTTAATTGCATAAACAACACCTAAATTTAGTTGTAGTTGCCCTTACTTTCTTCCCTGTCCCTTATAGAGTAAGAACCTTGTTAATTAGTCAGGCTATCTGCTCTGCCTGTCGGTCTCGTGTTATTTTTTTTTGCACATGGGTATATTTTCAGATGTTCAGATTTGTTTATTGGCATATAAGCAAAAGTAAAGAGTAGCTCCTTCCTTCCAGCAGTGTGTAGAAAGAGGAGCGGCGTTGCTTCATGCTTCAACTACATGCTCCTCACAGCTGGGGAAAAGAAAAACCTCTGGGAACAATGACAACGTTTCCTCTGGCACCTCATTAAAAAGACATTAACAGCGTGAAACAGGATGATGAATGATGAAACCGTAGGTTTTTAAAATCTCGACATACCTCGATACCCAGTAACAGACCCATGGCTAATTATGATTTATGCAATCCTTGTTGTCATCATTGCAGACGGTAACATCAGCTCAACTATTTCGACTTGATCGCGACTCTGTTTCTGGAGACGGCACCTGTCGTCCGGACATTGAGAGAAAAGCCTGTATATGATACGAGTGTTTTACACCAGAGTAACTTTTACCGTGATGCTTTATAGATCGGTGGGTGGCTGTCGGCTCAAAGAGTTCTAGAGCTCCTAAGGATTTGAAATCTGTTTGTGTCACTTAGTTTGTCTGCCAGTGAATGTGTTGACCTTTAACACGTCGGTTTCTGCTGCAGGACTTTTTCTGTTTTTCTGTTGAGATTCAAATTGTTCCCACTTTATCAAATGGACCACTGAGATTATTATTTTTCTTTTCCAAGATTTTTTTTTTTTTGCTGCCATTCTCACAAGCCACCCTATTCTGTGTGGCAATTCAGTCTAATTGCAGCACAAGTTAATGATCTGCATCTATAACCACCTTCTTTTTTGTGTTTTTTTTGCACCTTGCCTAAATGTTGTTGCGATTTGTTTTGTGTGACAATACTGACTTTAATAGAAAGAATTTGAAAATAATAATAATAATAAAAAATAAAAAGTTTTTTTGGTTGTGTTGCGTCTTTTTCTACCAGCAGAAAAACAAACCTTGTGCCTTCAAACAACAACTTGTTAAATTACGAGGCTTAGTTGAAATCCGAGGAGGCGGTGAAAGATTAAATGGCTGCATGATATTTTACCAGAGCAGGAATATACCTGCAGAATGTGTGTGTGAGTGTGTGTGAAACAGCGCCCCGATGTCCAGCTTCCTAACAATAGCCTGGTTAGCCATAGGGCGCTGCGGTCAGCTGACTAGGAAGGGTCGGACCATGTCTCCTCCACGCTCAGCCTGCTGGTGAAGCTCAAGGAGCTGAAGGCTGAAGCTGCTCATCTCTGACCTCCCTCTGTCTGGGTCACAGGTAAGAATGAATACAAACATAAAAAAAAAAAGAAAAGTCCAATTTATGAATTCAGTTAATTTTACTGCTTCTAAAATGAATTTAAATCTATTGTTTATTTTCCTTAATATTGATTTTCAGAGTGAAACATGTTCATTCATACTCCGCCTGCTGATTTGTTTTGGACCCATATTGATTTTATCACTTAGAAAAGAAAAGATTTGAATAAAATCCAAATTAATAGAGAATCAGCATTGTCTTTTTTTTCTTTTTTTAAGAGTTTGCATGAAAAGCATGTGTATTGATCAGGAAATAGTTTTGCATTTGCCTACAAACACATCTGACCTGTAGATTTCCATTGTTTTCTTAACCCACATTTATTTATTTTTTGCCATTTATCATTTTATTTCTGTACATTTTTCATGAGCTTTATGGTTCATTTATTTCCACAGTAGTCCAATATTTAGTCCAATAACAACAATAACACTCAGTTCCCTGTCAGCCGTTGCCAGGTCTGTTGTTGTGTCGTTTAATGATCAGAAATATTTGCCAGTGTAAATATAGTCTGGGGTCCATTTTGCAGAGCCCAACCAGAACCAAATGTCAGACACAGAGGAAGTAGCGGGCGACGAGGCTCTGTACGTAACTTGTTTTATTGTTGGTGAAAAAACTGTCTGGAATAAAATATTTGCTTTGCAAATGTAAATAATTGTTAATTAAGGTGTCTTGTTTTTTTAATATATTTTCTTGTCTTTGTTTTTGTCTTGCTGAAGAGAGGGAGAAGGTAAGAAAACTGAGATTTCACATACCTATTTTATTTAAGTCGCACAAACCTCAAAATACACCAGTATTTCTCTCACAGTTGATACATTTATTTATTTTTTTGACCGGCTCCAGTTTTTTTTTCTTTTTATAATATTAGGACACTTATATTGGTCTCAAACTGAGATCATTCAAGAATCACCCTCTTTGTTAGCAATGCCTTGGTGGATTTTTGAAATATTCCTGATTGGAGATCAACCTTTATTATAACCTCAGCTGTTGCAGCTGTTGGAAAGAGGGCCACACTAGGGCTGGAAATAAATTTATATGGGTTATTCGTGGTGCTTTTCTTCCCCGTTTTGGGACAGGTATGAATATCTTTACCGTACATCTTATAGGGTTTTTATAGGGATTTGATTGTCCGGCCCATAGGAAACTCTGAATGTAGCAAATACAAACATCAATCCCACCTATCAGAGCTTTATACTATGGATTTATTTTTTAATAATGTGCAAATGAGTGTTTATAAAACTAGAATATAATTCTGACACTTATGGAAAAAAAAGATACTATTTTTTTTTACTTAATACATGAATAAAGCTGATAGCCAGAAAGCTACGGCTCAAACAAAAACGTGGAAAATTCTGATGCTTTTATTTGTTATACATGAATGAGATAGTTACTTTATCTGAGTTTTGATTTATTTGTTATGAGCTTATTACTGTGAAATGAAAGGAAAGCAATATATTTTTTTTATAAATAACTTCTTAAAGAAACATTTTGATTCAGTCTCCTGGGTTAAAAATTAGCTGCACAACTTTTTCCTGTCACCATGAATCTGAACTAACTTTAGCTCTTGCCACAGATTCTCAAGGGGATTTAGGTTTGGACTTTGACTGGACCGTTCTAACACATGATGCCTTGAAGCCATTGTGTCGTAGTTTTATCGCCCTGTTGTAGTCTCATTTTTTAAAAGCTTTTAACAAGCTTTCTTCTGTAACTGTCCTGTCCTCCGTCCACCTTCCCCTCTGAAGAAAAGCTTCTCCACAGCATGATGCTGCCACCTCTTACAGCTGCAAAGCCGTTCTTCTCGCCGCTTTGCCATTAGAAATGGATTTGGTTTAAATGTGACAAAATCTTGCAAAAAATAAACAAAAAATTAATAATTAAGGGGCGTGGTTATATGCTAAAAGTGTTTCCAATAACTGACTCACTCACACTGACCTCTATGATTTCATATTTGTCTGGTGGTGGTAAAACACGCGCCACTTCCTTAATGACTACTGTTTTCCTTTCTTTAGATGAGTCCAAGCCCAAACCCAAGTGAGTGTTTAGCTTCTCCTCATTGCAGCAGTCAGCCTCCCACTGCCATCAGGATTCATATGATGCAGTAACAACGCATCTTTACCTTCTGCAGGTTCATGACAAACATTACGGCCCCAAAGATGCCTGATGGGGAAAAAGTGGACTTTGATGTAAGTTAATATCCTTTTCTCATAGTACCACATCCGCTTGGATCCTATTAGGTCTTGTCGTAAAGGACGGCCCTTCGCTTCCTCTTGTGATGTCAGGACATCTACAGGAAGCGGCAGGAGAAAGACCTGGCTGAGCTGCAGGCTTTAATTGAAGCTCACTTCGTCCAGAGGAAGAAGGAGGAAGAGGAGCTGGTCGCTCTGGTCAACAGAATTGTGAGCATTTCTGCTTCAGAGGAGTGAGGCTGATCTGACAACTCTATAAAACAATAATCTCTAATGTCTGTGTACGAATTGTGCTTTAGGAAAATCGTCGAGCCGAAAGAGCCGAGCAGCAGAGGATCAGGGCCGAGAGGGAGAAGGAGAGGCAGGCCAGACTTGCTGTACGGATTCTCTGCAGATACTTACCTCTTCACTGCTCTATAATACCTGGCAGCACCAAAAGAGAGGTTTTTTTTTTTCTGTACCTTTAAATCCTCCTCCTCCTGCAGGAGGAGAAGGAGCGCAAGGAGCAAGAGGAGCAGCGCAAAAAGCAGGATGAGGATGCAAAGAAGAAGAAGGCGCTCTCCAACATGAGCCAACAGTACGGCGCTGGACAAAAGGTCTTCATTTGGATTTTAATTTGCTAAAGCATTTTAAGTTTAGAATCAAAATAGGAAAGCTAGAGTTTAAAAAGAAACATATATATATATATATATATATATATATATATATATATATATATGGATATATATATATATATAAAAAAGTTTGAATATATATATATAGATTGTATATAAAATTAAAAAGAAGTTTATTTGGCCACACTATAAATATAAATAA
>CAEGAF010103917.1:0-11624 GCA_903067075.1 Micropoecilia bifurca
AAGTAAAGTACAGATACACAAAAATTGTACTTAAGTACAGTAACAAAGTACTTGTACTTCGTTACTTCCCACCACTGGTCACAAGTTATTTATTAACATGACTTAATCAGTTAATAACTTTTTTCTCATTTCCTATTGTTCTGAACTCTTCGTGCTTTGCTACACTAGGGCGGCAGTACGTCAATCGCGAAAGGTTTTGAGTCGATCTCGGCAGGTGACAAACTGAACGCCACCAGGACGCTGAGACCAGCACGTCCTTCTGTGAAATTCTGTGCGTTTCTGTTCCATAACCAAAATAACTAGCAGAGCATAAGTTTAAAATTAACTATTCAACCACCGCTGTGTTCATGAGAGGGTTATTAATAATCCCAAAATATCAATCCTGAAAACCTAATATCTTAACGGAGTGAATGTTACGTTTTTAACTTAATCTCTTGTTAACTTGCACACCCGTTGCCATGGCAACGGGTGTGCTTAAATGAGTCGGAGCATAAAAAGGTGAGCATGGTTTTGAGTTGATCACCTGTTCAGTTGTTTTATCTTTGTTTACTTTTGTCTTAGCGCATCTCAGCTGCTGTAGTTTCTGAACATTCAATAAATGACAAAACTTTGACTAATTACCTCGTTCGTCTGTGAGTATACGTCATTCACATGAATGGTTGCATGCCAGACATGGAAAACTGGGATGCACTCCATGCTATTGTAAAAGTCATTATGCTGTTTGGCTCCTAGAGATGAGTAGGTATCACCACAAGGGGGCGCCTATTCCCTTTGTTGTTGTACTATTGTACAGAAGAAGAATTAGTCTTCCATTTTGTTGTAGAAGAGAACATAGGTGATGATGAGGTGCCGAGCTGTAAACTAACGTTACTTTTCTCGTGTATGGAAATATAATGCTTAGTACCGTGGAGATCTGGCTTTACGTGGACGATGTTAAATAAATTGAAATTGTGGAATACTTCAAAAGTGCGTCCTGCTGTCTTGGGTTAGAGTGGCTAACCGCCGCTGCTAACTCCTTCTCCAACCTCTCGCCGCACCATCACACCATGATGTTCAGAGTTTAGGTCTCATGGCATCTCAAGGTGTCAACATTGCAGCCAGTATGCTGAGGGAGGAAATACCGCTATATTTTGTAGCAATTCAAGAGCTAAACAGCTTTTATTGCTTCGTAAAAAAATTAATCGGCATAGAAACTCCAAAGCACAAAGAAGCAGTTTTATATTTTATATATCCATACATATAGTGTGTGTGTGTGTGTGTGTGTGTGTGTGTGTGTGTGTGTGTGTGTGTGTGTGTGTGTGTGTGTGCATGCACATAGAAGGCAGCTCTCCTCATTAAGATGACGATTTAGCAGAAAAACAGCAAGCAGAAACAGAGCGAGCAAATAGACAAAGCAATATATTTTCCTTGACAAAAATGCCTGTTTAGGGGAAATAAAAAAAGAAAATATATATACATTACTTGATAAAAACTCATGTGAAAGGGAAAGGATAAACTACATATATATTTATGCTTTTATTTCTTATTTATTCTTTTATCTATATATTTCTTATGTTGGGTACATATATTTATATATATAAGTATTCACTGAAATTGAAAGATTAGAGACAAACACAGAGCAGAATACCAATTGTTCCAGTTAAGCATCTTACATGTTGGTTAGATATTATGCAGCCTTTATCACAGCTTTGGGAGCTTAAATTCCAAATGAAATACAAATTTTACTTTAATGTGAATAGAGAACTTTGACGCACTGAGCAACAAAGCCAGAATAAAATACTACTGGCTTTTTTTCTGATATATAAATACTCCATTAATATCTAATGCCAAGGATTCATGTGTTTTGTGACTCTGGATGTATTGACCCCAGTCTCGGTCCAGTTAACTCCTTGTGAATCTCCTCACCTCTGATCACCAGTGGGAACGAAGCGAGCAGGGTTCGAGCTCTGCCGAGCCACTGCCACCCCCGTGCTATGCTTTGAAATCTTGCTTAAAATATTCCACTCTGAGATTAACTTTCTGAAATGAGTGACAAAAACTGCATAACTTTTCTTAATATTCCTGAGCTATGCTTCTATTGTGGAAATCTTTGCCAAGCTCTGGGTAAAGAAGTAGAGAAACCTGCAGATTTAGTCATCTCTGTAATCTACCGCTGCCAACTGTAGTGATATTTTAAAATAATTCATTCTGCAATTCTCAGTAAAAGTATTGGACCCTCACACATTAGCAGTGTCATACCAATTACCCATTATATGCTCTATTCTTTTTTCTTTCTTTCTAAAATGGCGGCAGAGTGGGTTCACTGCAGCGTGGCGTAAAGCCGAGGCACCTCTAGCTTGTTACTGGATCAGCCTCAGTGAGAAAAAAAGGAAAAAACTAGTCATCCCTGTTTCAAGAAGGCAAGTACACAGGAGATTTGCGTGACAATTCTGAATTTGTATATTTTCGAGTGAAGTACAGCTTTATGTAATGAGGTGACAGGTGATGAACCAAAAGCAACCTTTTCTTCATGGATTAGTTCTAATTATTTTATAAGACAGAACAAAAGAAATATTGACCATAGAATGTTATACACCTAAAAATTGACTTCAGGGAAATAATCAGCTGAACAACCGCCGTTTGACTGCAGAGTTTAGGTCTTCAGATATGTCTGGGCACAAGCTGAGGATGAATGTCTGCTTTTAAACTAAACAAAAGAGCAGTGAGTGTTCACAGAACAGATGGATGAGGCCAAAATAAATCCCTAAAGGAACACGAAAGCTCACTTTAAGTAGGAAATTTGCTCAGTGGAGGAATTCTACTCTTAACACTCTGCTTGGACATCAGAGGCTGTCAACAGATGATTGATCTGTTGATGATGGATCTGTTAACATCATCATATAGCTCAGATGATGGGAGCTATATGATGAGCTGAAAAAAACATTGTATGATAGAAAACTGCAACCTATTAATAGTGAGCCTCTTACATGCATACGTTACATTTTGCTGTCTTCTGAAAGCAAGTGTTTTATTGAAGTGTAAAGGGGAATGAATACAAATTCACATCAACATTTCAGATCTTTATTTGTTGAACATTTTGAAAACGGTGACCACATTTTTTCAGTTACTTTTAGAATTGTGACACAAAAACACACATAAAATACAAAAAACATGAGTATTTTTAACATGAGAAAATGTGCAAAACCTTAACGGTTGTTAATACTTTTGGAAGGGATTGTATAATACCTCTCCAGATTAGCTTGCGTCTCACCATTGTTAAATGTCTTTGTACACATCAGCAAACAACACCCACCTACCACACCTCTACAGTCACGTTTTAAGCAGCAAATCCCTCCACCTCCTAATATTCTAGCACAAATAAAGAAAACGTACAAACCTTCTCTACTGAGTTTTTCTTTGGAACCCCCTTGGCCTCTGCAGCTGACACATGACAATTACAGCAGCATGCTTCCTGAGATCCATTCTGGGTATTTTCAGATCAAGTTAATTTAATGACATTTGATGAAAGCTGGAGACGTCATTAAGAAGGGTCATGCATCTTCCTTCTGCTCTGTCTACGGTACACAATATGCAAATAGATAGAGGGATACACATGCATGTATACAAGAAGCAAACACTCCCAGCTTGTAAAATTAGACATAAAGGCAGCACAGAAAAGAATTAGATTTCTAGAAACAAACACCCGCTGTGAATAGACATCTGTGCACCAAAGTGAACTATGTCCATGCCAATAATTAGGCCTGTGTCCACTCTGAAAGTCTTGGTGGGAGACGTTATTTCCCCAGTTAAAAATAAATCCAGTCCAATGAAACCTCTATCAAACATTTCGGCTAGAAGGCTTCCTCTAAAGAAAAAAACAAAACAGCTCCTCATTATGTGCCAAAGCCTCCAGTATCTACAGCCGCTTGTGTCCAGAATCTCGCTGTGCTGGGGTGTTGTTTATGGGTGAACATTTGGAGGAAAACAAAAGTGATGCCATTATAAAATTGTGTAGGAGAAAAAAAAAAGACAGTTGATTTTTTTTTCTAGCTTTGCCTGCAAGCTTAACTCTGCTAAAATTAGGAGGATTGGCTGACAGAACAATTCCAGTGGATTTAAAAGATCGAAAAATCCAAACAAACAAGAGTCTACTCCCAAAGACATTGTTGTCAATACAGGTGTGTAGCTTAACTTGCAGATCCTGCTCTTACTGCCTGTTGAAAGTAGTTAAGGTTATAATAGACACTCTTAATACAAGAGCTACACCTATATTTGAGCTGTTTTATGAAAAATTGATTTTTAAAAACTGCGACAGACTGGCGACCTGTCCAGGGTGACCCCGCCTCTCGCCCAGAACAGCAGCTGGAGAGGCACCAGCAACTCCCGACCCCACTAAGGGACAAGGGGGTAAAGAAAATGGATGGATGGATTTTTAAGAATAATAATAATTTGCAGGTTATAGTAACCTCACTCAGAAGTGTTTTGATCAACTTTAACAAATATGTGAGTGTTCAATTATAATGACCTTATAGTCTATCATTCTCTAATATTAAGACAAAAATAATACAAAAAAGTCTGTATCTGACATCTGATCCTGGGCTAATACTCTTTGCTCTTAAAACCATCCAAGATAAACTCTGTATTTTCAACAATCAATATTTGTATAAAAAATGTTCTAGAAAACAAACATGCAAAAAAAAAGTAATTAATGAACTCAACAAAAATGTCAGTATAACTTGGAAACAATGAAACAAAAATCCCATGTGTAAGCAGATGGAAAGTCAGCTGGACAATGGCTCTTCAATAGAAGGATTTTAATCAAAGGATATTCAGCAAAATCCAACTGGAAATCAGTGGTAAGACTTAAAAATCGACATTCACAACTGTTGTCTGAGCAATCTGACTGAGCTTCAGAGGTTTTGCAGAGCAGAACAAGATCAAATTTAAACCTACAATGCATAGATTTAGGCTGATTAATGCAAAGGACAACAGCATCCTAAGGAATTTACTTGTTAAACAAATTAGAGAATCATTTGCCTTTTTTCTACTTAACAAAACTGTATAACTTTTTGTTGGACTGTCAAATAAAATCCAAATAAAATGCACTTATGTTGTTGAAATGTAATAAAATATTAAGTCCCAAAGGTTGAGAAAACTTGTGTAAGGTACCGAAGTTTTGCTTGAATATTTTTTTGTAATTCAAATCTTATTGATTTTCTGAATATTATTTCTCATAAAACACAAATACAGAACAAAGAAAAGGGCTGGTGCAACCCCCCCCCACCCCCCAGGGCACAGTCATATATTATATGTATGTTACAGTGTTAATTCAAAAACATTTAGTAGTTGAGAGAAAGGTAATTGTCCGGGAAAATCAAGCTTCATCCAGATGCATTACTCAAAGCCGTAGTTCTTTCCAAAGAGTCCCAAAAGTTGTCCCATTCCACGCCCTTGTTCCCTTTCATGTTGTTGAGCATGGCTTCATAAGAAGCTGCATCCGTCATTGATTTAATCCACTCATTCAGCTCGGGACACTTTGTGGTCTTCCAATGTCTTAAGATGATCCTGCAGGCTGTCACCAGACCAACCACCACTACTGTAAAAGCTCCTTTCGGGGTGTTCAGAATTTCAGATCTGTCTCCCAGTAAACACAGTTCTGGAGTCTGAGGGATCTCCAAGCCAAGCTATGCACTCAGAGCCTCCAAGATTTTAATCCAAAATGGTGAAACCAGAGAGCAGTCCCAAAAACAATGCAAATATGTGCCCACTTCTTTCTTACATTTCCAGCACATATTGTTTGACATTATTTTCATTATATGTAACCTAGTAGGTATATGATAATATCTATGCAGCACCTTATACTGTATAAATTTACTTCTGGCCTCTTTCACATATTTACTACTCTGTGACAGTACACTCAACCATTTTTCTTTTGTATACTCTTTCCTCAAATCTTTCTGCCATAGAAGTTTAATGTTTGACGATTCACTACTCAGATTATAACATAGCAACTTATAAAATTGAGAGGCAATGTGTCGTTCCCGCAGCATCTTAATATAATTCAATATATTATTTTCTGCAATCATTTTAAATTTTGAGGTAACACAATGTCTCATCTGTAGATATTTCCAAAAATTTGCTCTACCTTCCAAATTAAATGTGCAAGTAAGTTCATTGAAGGACATGAATTGCCCATATTTGTACAAATCACCAACGGTACATATGCCACGTGAATGCCACTGCCTCCAAAACACAGGTGCTTTACCAATACATATAGCAGGATTATTCCAGAGAGACGCATATTTCTCCACCTGGTGTGGAAGTTTTAACAGTTTGTGTAGCTTTGAACAAACTTCACAAGAATGGACATAAACTCTGTTTGTGTGTCGATCTTTAGAGACAATTTGTGTTGAGGGTAAACAAATATCCCTTTCAATATGTAACCATTCCTGCCCGTTCTCACCTTCCCAGTGTTTAACTAATTTTGCCATCTCAAATGACAAGCAATAGAGCTTAGGATCCGGAAGTCCTAGGCCGCCCTTTTCCTTAGGAGTATATAATTTTTCTAGATTTATTCTCGCTCTTTTACCTTCCCACAAAAAATGTTTAGTTAAATTGTCATACCTTTTAAAAATATCGAGTGGATTTGAAATAGGAAGCATCATAAGCACATAATTAAACTGAGGGGCGGTAATCATTTTTATAACATTAATCTTACCCCAAAGTGTTAGTTTTATTTTCTCCCACTTTTCAAAGTTTGTTTTAATTTTTGAAAGCACTGGATTAAAATTTAGTGAAGGTAACGCTTCCAACTCCCTGCTGAGTCTGATCCCAAGATACTTCATGCCTTCAGGTACCCATTTGAATTGGTACTATCTCATCCTTTTTTTAATTTATCACGGTTGTTCTCTTAGTCCATTGTTATTCATCGTGTTTATTGAGACTTTAGCAGTGAGCATTAGGATAAATAAGGACATCAAAGGGATATTATGGGGACAACAAGAACACAAACTGCTTTTATAAGCGGACGATATTTTATCACTTATAACACATCCGCTTACATCTTTGCCACATCTAATGGACAATATAAAGATGTATTCGACGGTTTCAGGGTACTCAATAAATTGGGCTAAATCTGAAGCCGTGCCATTGTCTTCCTTATGCAATTCACACATGGTCAAAGATTTTAAATTATGACAACAGCCATTGGTTCCTTATACAATTTTTGACCCATTTAATAAAAAATGGTCCAAATCCAAAATTTGAGAGAACCGAAAAGAGAAAGCTCCATTCCACTTTATCAAACGCCTTCTCCGCATCTAAGGAGATGGCAACGACTGGCTCCTCCTTTGACTGACTCAACCACATCAGGTGTAACAATTTTCTAATGTTATCAGAGGAGGAGCAGGTTTTCATAAAGCCAGTCTGATTCTGATGAATAATACTAGGAAGGACTTGTTGTAGGCACACAGCCAGCACCTTGGTTAAAATTTTACAGTCCACATTTAATAAACTAATTGACCTATAATTTGCCAGGTCTGTGCTATCCCTATCTTTTTTTGGAATCAAGGATATCGGAGCTTCATTAAAAGTAGGAGGCAGCTGTCCTCTCTCATAAATCTCTTGATATACCTTTTGCAACACTGAAACAAGAATATCTATATACTCCTTGTGGTATTCTGATCGAATACCATCACCATCACCGGGGGATTTCCCCACCTTCATCCCTGAAATTGCCTTCCTAATTTCCTCTTCTGTAATTGGTGCTTCCAACCACTCTACATGCTCCTGAGAAAGCCTTGGTAGATTGAGTTTGGAGAGAAAAGCATCACTTTCTCTTTGGTTTGTCTCGTTAAACACTGAAGATGAATATAATGTTTCGTAATATTGTTTGAAGACATTGTTTATGTCTTTTGCTGAGGTTACTAAAGTATCTCCTTGTTTAATAGCAGGGATTGTGTTCAAAAATTCCTCTTTCTTAACTTGTCTTGCTAATAATTTGCCCGTTTTCTCCCCTCCCTCATAGAATGAAGTTTTTAACCTAAATAGAGAATATTCCACTTTTTTATTATAAATTTTATTTAACTGAAACTTAAGCCCACAAATATCTCGATAAAGTAAATCATCATAACACCTAGCCAAATTGTTTTCTTTAAGTTTGATTTCTCTTTCCAATTTACGAATTTTACATAAACTCTCTTTTTTCTTCCATGAAGCATATGCTATAAGTTTACCTCTCAGGAATGCTTTAGCGGCCTCCCATGCAAATTGAACATGCTCTGTACTGCCAATATTAATCTATATCTTTATTTATCTATATCTATAGGTATCTCAGGTCCTGCCCCACCTGTTCTTCGTTTGTCCTGTAAAATCGAGACATTCATTCTCCATCTTGAACCGCTTATACTCCCCAGTCCTAATGTTTTGCTTGAATATTAACATAATGTACTGCACTTGAGCCACGCTGCCATCTAGTGTTGGATAAACAGAATTACATCTGTTACCTCAAAGACGCGAATTCCTTCAAACAACCCAAAAAATAAACGCATCTGATGAGAGTTTGGGAATATTTTTTATATCATAATTTTAACAAGAGTTGACTAAATATTGGACGTGTACCGATTTTTCTCAGCTGCTATGTATTTCATTTAGATCGTGTGCGCTTGCGCAGATGGGGGGGCAGATTTGTTTTGCAGGACCCTGTAGTGTTTTGCGTTAGAATCCATCGAAATGGAGTTTCTGAGACAACGGCGTCTTCGACGGTAAACGTTTCTGAGGTAAAGTACAAAAGAAAAAAAAACTTTACACGTCCATCTGCATCTGTAATGGCTGTTTTTGTAACGATACCCGTGTGTTCATAAGCTGTAGTATTTAAACAGCCTCTTACCAAGCGAATGCCGACGTACTGATGGAGCCCGGTTAGCTTCAGCCCAACATGCTAGCGTGGAGCCTCTGCATGTTTGCTCTCTGCCTATAAACAACATGCTTTGGGAAGGAGCAGTGATGGAGATGATTAACGTCGGGGTTTATATTTAGCTTTAACCCTGCGGTTCCTAAAATATGCACGGAAGCTGCGCGATATTGCTGATTCTGTTAGAAAACAACTGCGTTTGGATTATTTTTGCTAAATATGAACTGATCCAGCCCTGAGTCAACACAACAAGAATGTTGTTGTTTTTTTTGCTTTTTATCCAGTAAAACGGATTGTTGTCATTGTTAACCTCAAAAAATGAATCACTAAAGTCTAGTGCAAAACGTGAGTTAAAGTTGAACGAAAAGGCTTCTAGCTTGGATTGCTATACAACGCATTATTTGAATTATAATGAATTTATAGATAAAAACAATAAATACTGCAGTCTTATAAGGCTTAACCAGGCGTTTTTGTTGCACTAAAACAGGATAACAAATTGATATATATTTAGGGAAAGCACAACTAATCATAACCAATCTTCTATATGTATTTATAACATGTTAAGACAAAAAAAGTTTAAAAAAATATAATCTTAAAACTCAGGTGCAAGTTATAAAGATATCTTGTAGAGTCTGTTTAGACTTACTTTAAAACCAGTTATTTAGTCAAATATGAAGACTAGCCTGAGCAAGTAGTAGATTAGAAAAAAATGATTATCTTTACACCACACACAGTTTTTATGTGAACGAAATTGCTGAACACAACACTGGAACATTAGCAGTATTATACAGAAATGACTAACATTTACCAAATAATCTTCTTGTGTACGAGTTTCAGTAAAGTTCCTATTCTCCTCACTGACCCCACAAACCTGGTCAATTAATTTAACCAATATTTCATTAATATTTAACAGTAGAAAAAGCATCCACCTGCTGCTTATGCAGTTACACGGATGAATTGATCAATACTAGGTATCGCTCATAATGCATCGCCCCATGTTTCTGGAAAACTAAACACAGCATATCAGCACAAACACCTATATCAACTGTCGACATAGTGCGCTAAGGATTTAGATTTTCTTGTTTTGCAGCCTTAGAACCTGATTACCGTCCAGTCAGTGAGTTGATTGTGAGATCCTCCGACAGCTGGATCTCAGGGAACTTTATTTGCATGCTTATTTTAGGTGATAACAAATACTTACAAGAGGTTGTGGTTGGCTGCAGGTTCTCCACACGAACCCCGAGGCCCTTCACAGAGATAAGGATTCACGCTGGGACAAATGTAATGCGAGGATCATGTTGAATCTGAAATAACAAACAAGCATCTCATAAAATACTTCACCTGTTCAGTTCCTTCATCCTTCATGGGTTTTATTGTCTAAAAGTAAATAAATCTGTGTGAAGATGTAATGTTCATCATACCGGTCACATGAAAATGAAGCGCACTGAGCCTAGGAACTGAAATAAATAACTCCTGTAGACCTTATTCCCACAGCAGCTGTCAATGATTAATTGAATTGTTTAAAAGAGAGCTTTATCAGAGTTTTCGAAGGCTTTACACAACTTCTTGACTCCGCTCGCAGTGACCTCGTGACGGCCTACGAGAAGACGAAACCATGGGGAACACGAGCAGCGAGCGGGCCGCGATGGGCCACGGCGAGAAGGCTCAGCGGCGAGACAGCCGGGGGATCAAAGAGGGAGAGAGACCCAAAATCCTCATGGACAGCCCGGAGGATGCTGACATTTTTCACGGAGAAGACATGAAGGTATCCACTGATGTTTACTGAGAGGCACATTTCCTGTTAAAGGCAAAACGAGGCTCCATCGTGTCTCTCTGACGTGTGTTTCAGGCCCCTCTAGAGAAGGAGGAGTTCCTTGCCTGGCAGCAGGACCTGGAAGCAGACGATAAATGCCTGGCTGTCGACCGACCAACCGTTTTTCGCTGGACGGGGGATGGAAAAGAGGTCTACCTCTCTGGGTCTTTCAACAACTGGGCCAATAAGATTCCCCTAATAAGAAGGTGGGGGGCAATGTCCGAAACTCAGCTGCTACATCCCCCATAATTTAGTAAAGTTTAATCATTAATAACTATACTTGTAGTTGTTTTTAAATGTCTTCTCCTTTTTTATCTTCTTTCCAAGTCAGAACACATTTGTGGCAATTGTAGATCTACCTGAGGGAGAGCATCAGTACAAGTTTTATGTAGATGGCCAGTGGACCCATGACCCAACGGAGGTAAGCTGTTACATCTGTCCAGACCTTTTCTATTACATATTGTAAGCATTTAAATTTGAGCGCTTAGCTCTTTTGGGACATGATGGTTTTTGACTTCTGCTGTTTGTGATTTCTAAACTTTGTTAAATATTTAGTCATTTCTTCTGGTAAAAATATTTAGTCTTTTAATCCATTAAAACAGTTTGTGCTCCTGGAGGGCTAATTACGTTCATTTAGACCAGGGCTGCTCAAACTTTTTGAGAGCAAAATCTACTTTTTCTCTCACCAGCCGCCTGAGATCTACCTCATGACACAAAGACATAAAAATTGCAAATTAAATTCTACTGACTTATTTTATATACAAATGCATCAGTTATAGCAGAAATAATAAACAGAAAACTTCATGCAGTTTCTTCCCAGTGAGATTCTGACACTGGGAGCAGCTACTGGTTTCTCAGTAAGTAGCTGGTTGCAAACCTGACGCCAGCAGATGTCAGTCAGTCATGGTGGATCTGAAATTT
>CAEGAF010103946.1:0-32258 GCA_903067075.1 Micropoecilia bifurca
GTGTGTGTGTGTGTGTGTGTGTGTGTGTGTGTGTGTGTGTGTGTGTGTGTGTGTGTGTGTGTGTGTGTGTTTGACTGGGACTTCCCACTTGGGGTGGGATCATTTAATGGTGTTCAAAATAGAGAGGGATGGCGGGGGTCCACTTGTCCACTGTTGCTATGGAAGCACTAAACGTGAAACACAAAGCGCCCTAAAGGCTAAACTCTGTATTGGTTCCTCTCAGATTCCAATGGGATCCCAACATGCACCATGTAAGGAGCACTTAAAAAGTTGTTCCTTTTGTGTGGCGTTTTACCAAGTCTTCTGCGACGTTTAAGCTTGTAAAGTGGAAATAAATGGGCCATAACCTCCCTTTCCAATTATAAATCTATATTTTATAATTAGAAATTAATGCAAAAGTCCCACAGGGTAACAAACTGCAGTTTTAGCTACTTATTTTATTCCAATAAGGCACTTGCGGTCTGACTCGCACGTTTACCATCTGTTCAAACTTGTGATTGCACTTGCTCATGTTACAGCTTTCTGCCAGTCATACTCCATTTATTTCTTAGCAAAGGAGGGAGGTCTGTAAATGAGGCCAAACCGCAGTGTGCCCCTTGGGTTGCGGGGGTCCTTGGTGCAGTGAGAGTTAGCGCCGTTAGCGCTCCGTCCAGAGGGACACAGGGAGATTAGTGCAGAAGGGAGGAGGGTCAGAGCCGTGGAAGGGGATTTTGGATCCAAACACAAAAGCGGGAGAGGAGGAGTCACAGAGGGAAGGGGAAAGAGAAGCAAGTAGAGTTGGGGGGGAGTGAGGAGAGTGGGATGGGGGAGAGAAAGAGAGAGAGGGGTGCCAATGAGTCAGTTTGTCGTCTCTGGGGACTGTTGCTGCCATAGAGCGCTGTGATTGGTGGGCAGGTTTTAAATTGTAAGGTGCATTGGGGGGGGGCTGATGGGAGGCTTTGAACTGTCAGCGAAGTGAGGAGCAGGAGGGAAACCACGGCTCAGACGGAGAAGGAAGAGGAAAGTTTTTAACTGCAGAGTTTATAGACGATGTTCACTGAACTAATTAGTTGATATGGTGTATGTTTGGTTTTTTAAATCTGGTAATGTCTGAGGAGACCAATTGTTGGAGTCATTGTGCTGACTGCTCACTTGTATTACGGCTCATCTCACCGACTTAGAATTGCATAAAAAATTAATTGTTTACAGTGTCGAATTTCAGGTCCTGGTGCGAAATGAAATCATCATCTACAAAGTTTGCCACCGTGACGCATGAAGTGAATAGACAGCTGTACTCGATAAAACATAGTGAGTGGACTAATACCAGCGGATATAATGGCTCCTCAAATCGTCTCTGCCTGCTAAAATGTCACACTTGACCTTGTGCATCGTGGATTCTGACCCTCTCCACTCTTCCTCCAGACTCAATGACTCTAATTTCCACATTAAATGCAAAATTGGCTTGAATTGTGAAGAGGACTTCAGACCATTGAACAACAGTGCTGTCCTTTGTCTCTGATTCAAGATTGGTTTAATAGAAGGAATGCAGCAGTCGTAGTCCATGTCCTGGATAAGTCAGCTTGAGTCCCTCTGTAGTTTTTGTGAATCTCAGCCAAACTCTTGAAAGAGATTCACTTTTTATTCCTTCAGATGTCGTGATTTGTGCACTTTTTCCTGTCATCTTTACTAGCAGTCAGTTTTTATGACTTACCCTCCTTGTTAGGGTGATAGCGACTGTCTACTGGGAAACTGTGTGGTCAACGTTCTTTTAATTGACTTAACTTTACATTTCTGCTCCAAAAATAATTATTTATTCTTCTTCTGAGATGTTCAAGTTTGACCTCCAAGTTTTAAAGGCAATTATATAAAATTATTTTCATTTTATTAATTAAATTGTAAGACCAGCTCACATTTATATGTTAATGGTATGAAATTTGAACTCAAGTCCCAGTTTAAGAAGGCTAACAAATAAATAAACAGAAAAGCAATTAAATAAATTAATAAAGAACTGGACATTGGAATTAAGTCATATTTAACTATAATACACAGACGTAAGCAAGAGGTTAGAATTATAATTAAGATTCCTTTATTGTCAATGCACAAAAAGAACAAAAAGATTTAAAAAATAGCAGCAGCTCTAGAAGGCAGTAAAAAAAGTAAGTAAATACATAAATATAAAAATACAATAGAACAAATAGGAACAACTGAGATGTTTTGTTTGCACTTTGGTGGGTAAAGTACTTTAAGTAAAGCTTTGTCGTAGTGGTTAATGAGTTTTTTAAAGTTAATTCTTGATTGATGTTAATGTTAATTAATGTTTTAATTATTTTATATTTTTACACAATGCAGCAGTCAGTCTGTTTCCCCTTTTTTCCAAATTCAGTCAGAAAAATAATTTAGTTTAATTTACCTTTCGTTTACAACTCACTCTAAGGACAGCCAGCTCCAATCCGAAATCCGTTTCAGGCTTTGGCCAAACTCGCTTGTCCCACACCAGCAGAGGTTATTTGAAAAGGCACCATGCTTCATGTAGTGGTGGGTACTTGCCCACACAGTGCAGGGAAGTTGTTCTGACCCCTCTGTGTCTTAAATCCAAACCTCTGGGATTTCAACTAATATGTGATGCAATGGATTTCCTCTTTCTGAAGGACTGCTTCTGTACCCGCCGCTCCTGAAAGGGACTTAAGTTTTGTCAGGAAGCTGAGAACAGAGTTTCAAAGGCTGAAACTGAAGCAAAAGACGTAAGTAAGCTGATATTTCTTGTGATGTCTGTGTTTTTTTAACCCCCTTTATGTAGTGCATTTTGTTTCCTTGCTCATTCCTAATTGTGCACATTTCCCGCTTCACCAAGCTGCACACATCCTCCTACCTGTCACTTTACATTTACAGCTGCTTGGCTACTGCACACAGTATCCAAGCACATGTTCAACTTTAGGAAAACAGGAACCACCAACATTTCAGTCCTTATCTTTATTGCGTCCCTCCAGGATCAGACAGAAGTCCATTTCTCTCCCAGGATGATTTCAGTGCTCATGTACTTTTTTTTATGTTTTAGCCGTCTACCTGAGCTTCATTACTGTTGCAGTCAATACATAACCAGTATGACTGATAAGGCATTTTCTGCCACAGCTGAATTTGCTTCTTGTAGCTGGGGGAGCACAACAAAGGCTTTTATTACACTCAGCCGGTAGCCATCCCAGTGAGAAAGAGGCTGGCACTCCCCCTCTCTCTGGTTCCCCCTCTATCTGAAAGGACCGTCCTTGGGGAGTTTTTGATTTGATTTGAGTGGCTTGAGCGTGGCTGACCGGGTGTGAAAGACAAAGAGGTTTAAAGTGACAGACAGCTGGTGTCACATGAAAAAAAGATGCAAAGATTTTCTGTTTCTAGAGCTCCGGTTTCATGCAAAGAATCTAAATTCAACACACATCCAGTGTGTTTTTGTAGTTTTATCGAATTGTTTCTCAAACGCAATCAGGTGGTTGTCACAATTAAACACTTTCTGGTAAAACCCCGGATAGCAATTTTCTAACACTCCCACACCCACCGTGAAGACTGCCTGTGTGTGTGCGTGTGTATGTGTGTGTGAAGGAATGCATCAGCCGTAAAGAAACTCCCTTGTTACTATGAGACTAGGAGTATTGTGAGGAGTGTATCAGCTTTCTGGTGTTGGGTTGTAAGAGAGGAAACTTGACTCTGTGGGTGCTGCGAACCCTCATGAATAAATGAACTTTCCTTTGGAGGAGCGTACAGCAGGAGACAAGAGGATGGGTTGTTTGGGATTGAATTAAACACTCTCAATACGCTGCCTTGTAAAATTATTCATGTCTCCCAAACGTTTTAACATTTTGCTGCAACATTACAGCTGCAACATTCTACGTGGGGTTGGTGTTTTTTGGTCTCACAAAGCAGAGACCAAAACAAACCATTATATAATTGTGAAATGGAAGGAAACAGAACACAGTTTTCAAGTTTTTAAATCAATAGTAATCTTAAATATGTGGCGTTGCTACTTTTGGTTTATATTGCTTCTTTTACAACTACAAGAGTTTCTTTTTCTTTTCTTTTAATGTGTCCGACAGTGTGGCACTCAGAATTGTCGTCTGAGTGTCAAAGGTGAGGCCCAAAAAAATTTACTTTCACAAGTGGAGCATTACGGCTCCACTTTACATACTGTATATATCTGGAAGTTTGTTTGAAATTGCTTTGTATTTATTTTAAATGTAATGGACGCAGAGATGGAAAACAAAGGGGAAAAGGTGAGGAAAAGCTTTAGAGGTAAAGAAACATATAGAGAGCACAACTCTGGCAGTCTGCGTCTATACATGCAGAAAGTTAAAAAACAAAACCAAGAAATCACAGCACCAATCAACATACACGTATATAACAGCTACAACATCATTGAAAATTAGATTCAGTTCTGGACTTTGACTGGACCATTCTAATAAATGAATTTATTTTTGATAAGGTTGCCCTGTAGCCCAGCTTAAACCTGCAGGAGGTTCTTCATCCAGGACTGTCTTGAATTTAGCTCCTCCTGACCCTGCAGAAGAAAAGCATTCACATGCTGCCTCTACTCTAACCATACACTGTAGGATGAGCAGTGCTGTCCTCCACACATAGGCCAAAAATCGAACTATAATTTTATCTGACTTCAGCAGGTTTTTTCACATTTGCTGTGCCCCCTATGTGGCTTGCGGCAAACTTTAAAATGGACTTTTTATTGATTGTTTGTACAATGTCTTTCTTTTGGCCATTCTGTCTTAACGGTCATATTTGTGGTGTGCATGACTGATATTTTTCATGTCAAAAGATTCTCCCACTTGAGCTCTGGATGTCAGCTGCTCTTTACAAGTTACCTCTTGGCTGCTTCTCTTATAAATACTTTCTTTTCCCAGCCTGGTAGTTCAACTAAACGATCTTAGTCTTGTAGCTATGCAGTTTACCGTTTTCATTTTTGAATGATTAATAGAACAGTACTTTAAGGGATCTGCAAAGCTTATTCTTTTTAAAAAAATATTCTTGTTTTGAACATCTCCAAAACTTTATCGCCGACCTGTTTGTTTGATCTCTGCTGTTCATGATGCTGTTTGTTCAGTAAACTCTGGAGAACATCTAAGGTCTTCGCAGAACATACTGATATTCAAAACACACAGCTGGACTCTGATGATAACGTGACTTCACTTTAAAAGGAGTTTAATTCAAATCATTGCGAAACTTTTTACGATTTTTATTTGTGAAACATTTTGAAAACCATTTAGTTTATGATTTATAATGTGAATAAATTCAGAAATGTTCAAGGAGTGTGAAGACATTAACAGTATTCTACTACACTGTATATTTTAGGGTTGTAATGTGGAGATGGAAGGCCAAAACTCCATCCACTGAAGTTGACAACAATGAATTTGACACGTTTTATAATATGTTACTGTGCAGGAAATAAAAGTGATTATGAAGGAAAGTAGAAACACTTTAACAGTGAAACTAAATATCAGACACTGCAGAACATTTTTGGCATGTGTGACATGATCTGACTTGACACTCAAGTTCACAGTAAACCAAGCCCACCTCACAAACAGTCAATCATACCACATGCATGTGCACAGGTCAGCCTGGTCTTGCATGAAGAATTTAACCAAACATGGACAAACAGCACATCTACAAACATAATGATGAATATTTATTTCCAACATCTAGAATAGATCTGATTTCATGACCTACTCATAAATATTCAAAAACCTGAGTATGGATAACTCTACCAGGAACAGGTTAAAATATTATCAATGGATGGAGAATTTAAACTTAGGAAACTTCCATGTCTTTTCCCTAAGCCAATTGATTTTCTAGCAGTACAACTATTTATCAAGCTACATATGAAACTTAGTAGATTGGCAAAACAATAAAAATTCCTGTTTGCACAAAGAAAAAAATTCAAAGCAAAAGCTGTAGAAGTGAACATATTCTCATGAAAAAGTCTGAGTTTATGATATTGCTATGACTGAACTTTAAAACCACATCTTTGTTTTCTGTTGTCAGTGCTTAAAACAGAGCCTTCAATGAGTCACTAAGTGTGAAAGCATCTGGGTGGCCATCAATGGGCCAAGACTGTTTACTCCGTTCTGGTTACTGTTTAACAAGCATGTTTCAGTTCTCTCCCTGGTGCTGGTAGTAACAACCGCCTCAGTAAGTCAATGTTCTTCTTAGGTCTCTAAAAAGCCATCATTTGATCCAGGTATGTTAAACCTGGGAGATAACTAAAACATGCAGGATGCTGGCTCTTGAGGACCAACTTTGGGCACCACAGCTATACAGCAAAGATGTCAAACTCATTTTCATTTTGAGCCTTTTCTTGTTCTTAGAGGGCCAGAATACATTAAAGAAACCAAATAAACGGTTAAAATGTCAATAAATAGTTGTTCCTCCAAGATTTTGTGCTTGTTGATTTTTATCAATCAAAATTACAGATTTTGAAGTGCCAGTTAAGAAATGTTTGTAAGGATTTTTTTTAATGATATTTGTGCTAATCTATGATGTTAAATGTGACTTTTTATTACAAACTATGACTTGACATCAAGTAAGGCTGAGGCAGCAGTCATTTAAACTCAATCATTTTGACCAACCTTGAGAAAATTTGCAGTAAAATCTGAAAAAATGTGGAGATTTGTTGATTTTTTTGTGCATTTTGCAGATTTGTGAAAACCTTGAAGGACTTAGTGATGTAATTTGGAGTCTTGAGGGCCACATGAAAAGGTCTGGTGGGCCAGATTTGACCCCTGGGCCTTGAGTTTGACACCTGTTGCTATAGAGCATAGAAGAGGTCAGCCCATGTGATGTAGGGATCCTTACGTTCCCTACAGGACAATACTGGGTTCAATACAAACCTGAATCAAGTGAATGCACGTACTCTTTTCTTTCTCTTTTTCACATTAAATTCATTGTTTAGAGAAAATATTTGCAAAAAAATGATCAGTACTAGAAATGTACAAAAAAATCATTCAGTTAAGTTTGTTGGTATTTTGGAAAGGACTCCAGTTCTCCATACATTTTCAACAGGATTGAGGTTTGGGCTTTGATCAGGTTCTATTGGAAAAGTTGTAGCTGTTTTAGCCATCAGACACAAACTATCATTATCGGAGGAGTAGCTTCAACTCAGGAACCTCTGATGCTTAAGCTTACAATAACCTGGAAACGTTTGTAAAAAAAAAAACTAAAAAAAAATACACAACTGCACTAATGTCTATGGTCAATAGTGAATATATGAACATTTTCCACATGTGCAACGTACATGGAGCTGTGATCTGGAGTGGCGACAGTCGTTCAGTTTCAGTGAAATAATGTCTCCAAAGAATGAGGCTAGCTGACTACCAGATTGTTTTATCAGGGAATTTCTTGTTCCCAGATACAACATGCAGTATTAAAAGATGAGCTTGTCAGGATTGATCAAAGTCAAGTCATTGTTGCACATGGATTGGACCTTAACCCTAAAGAGAATTTTTGGAATATGTTGGAAAAGAAAGATCTTGATGAAACCAGAAAACACTGGATGGATATAATTCTTTCAACAGTGCAGAAACTTATCAAAACGATGCAACAATGAATGCATGTGACATTCAAAGCTAAAGTTGGTTCAATGAAACGTTAGTATGTGACTATTGACAAAAAATGATTGCCTTTGATGCTGTGTCAGCGACACTTTCTCAATTTTTTCCCCCATTTAGAACATTTAGGACAGAAATCCACTTCTAATCATAAGATCCAGCACAACGGCACTCCATTAAACAAAGACTGCGTGTATTAAAACTCTGCGGATGCTTCAATAAAACATTAATGCGGAACTGTTGTAAATAATGAATACAGACAGGAAAAAGGGGGCATACTGAACTGTTGTACTCCTATTAGGTTTTGTTTCGTGTGTCATTTGCTATATTCCGTTGAAACATCAACGTGAGGAAAACTTTTGACTTAAAGGCATTCTCGACCTACTTCCTGTCGGTGCCTCTGATGGAGCCACTGTGGCAGGGAGGAATTTATTTTTGAGCGTCTCTTCCACCCTGAGAGAAACCCAGCAGAGACAGAAGAGCTGAACTCCCCTGAGGTTTCAGCTGATCAGAGGTTACTAAGGTTATGCTACTAAATTCTCTGAATAACAAAAAACACAATATATATATATATATATATATATATATATATATATATATATATATATTAAAACAAAAATAATTATAGTGTGTTATTTCCTTTTTACCTGCACAGTAATAACTTGAACATGCTATATGTAATAAAAATAACTACCGGGGGTCCAAAAAGGGTCTCAGACATTTGCCTCAATAAAAGAAAGATGTACAGATTTCTATCCTTTTTGGTTCAAATGTTTTATATTTTGTTGGTCTCAATAATAAAAAGGAGGCTTCTTCTACAAACCCTACCGTGTTAAGCAGAGTTAAACGAATAACCTTTAACCGAGTTAAACGAATAAAAAGGTGTTAGATGTCTATCTCTCCTTACTATGGAATTAAAATTATAACAAAAAATTATGAATAAAATGAAGTTTACCTAAAAGGTTTACAACTAGGGACACCGAAACTTTTCAATGAAAATCTTGTCTAAAAACTTCTTAATCTGCATCAGCTCCATATACTGGAGAGTCAAATTTGAACTATTTTTAAACTATGAATCAAGATCACACAAAGACATTTTTACCACAATGAAAAGAAGTATTTTTGTCTCAAAGCAAAACTTTTTAACATAAGCACTCAGGAGCACTATCTATTGTCAAACATGGTAAGGGCTGTATGATGATGTGAAACTGTTTCCCAACCAGCAACAGTAGTTCATTTCCAAACACTGAAACATGGACAAAAGGAGGTGGTCGAAAAGGATAACAATCCAAACCATAATAACCGTTCTTTGATAATGTTCTTTAAATAACAGCAGCAGGCATCAACAACTCATTCAAGAGGTTAGAAAATAACCCAAAACAACATCTGAAGCACTGCAGACTGCATATCTGCACTGCATATCTCAGTTAAGGTAAATGTTCATGAGTCAACAATAAAAAATATAGACAGGGCAAAATTGGCATATGGGAAGATTCTGAGATAAAATCCACTGCTGACCAAAGAGTATAAGGAGTCAAATCATATCTGACTAAAAATGCTTTCACCACATCCATATTCTACAACACCTGGATGACAGGTCATAACTGATTTAATCACTTTTACTAAATCAGAAAATTACTCAGTAGAATGTCCAGCCATCATCTTGACAACCTTAAGCTTGAGAACATTGTGTTTATGCAAAAGAGCAATGAACCAAAGCACACCAGTAAGTGGAAAGATTTGAAATAAGAAATAAAAATATATAAATGGAGGCTTTGCAGTGGCCTAGTCAAAGTCTGGATTCAAATATGATTAGTTGCTGTGGAAGAGATAGTCTATTATTATAGTAATATAATCCCACCAATAGAGTTAATAGGGTTATGAGCTTTTCTTCCTCAGTAAATGGAATCATGATTTGAAAACTGTGTTTTACTCACTACAGTCATTTTCGTCTGATAATACAATCTACTCTAAATCATTTAATTGAGATTTTAAAAAGATGATAAACAAGGATTTCTATAAGCGTGCAAACACTATTTTCCAAGCAATCTACCTAATACAACTTGCCATTAGTTATTGATAAAAACCGACTTTGAGTTATCCGTTTATTTACATTTTAAATTTAATTTCTGCTTAAAAAAACAAACAAAAACACATAAACATGCAAAAACTCATTGCCAAACATGCATTACACCATAGATCTGCATCTGATGTGCATCATGCATGCAACAAGGCAGGCTAATGGTGGACACAAACAGAAAAATTGGAATTAAAGTAACTGCTTAGCAAGTAACACGACGTACAATCTACATATTACCCATTTTACCAAATGCTCTAAGGGATAATCTAACGGAGGAGGGAGGCAGTTGTCAGTGAGAGCAGAGCAGGCATTCAGAAATGGTCAGTTAGCTGATGGATAGCTAGAAGCTAACACTAGCTGCTGCCAACTCGCAGAAAAATGAGCGCAGCGAGACTCACAAAGAACAAAACAGCAGCTCCACACACTGAGCGCAGCTCCCACTGAGGCTTACCGAGCTCACCAACAAGGCAAAACCACCACACCTACCCGATAAACTCACTTTGATGTTGTCTTTCTCAACAACAGCTGTGTTTTTTTCTCTCCCTGTGAATAAAAATTAACTGTACTTCCGGAGAGTCGGCGGATGTGACGTAGCGACTCTCTGCCCGCTCGCGCTCCAAATCTCAGGATTCTTGGAGAAAACAAACCAGCTCCGTTTTAATGTTTATTGATTTATTCATTCAGTAATGTGGCGATCAAAGAAAGATTTGCGCAAGTTCAGTCAAGTCAACCTTTTTAAAAAAGCAAAATTACAGCTGTGTAAGAGCTGAAAAAATAAAGCTATTCAAAAACGTTATCACACAAAAAATTAAATGAAAACTACCCTTTCACACAATGGAAGAAAATAAGTTTGGCTCATTAGTTCTTTATAGCAATAAATCTTAGAACATTCATAAGTATAGTATTGGAAAATGGCTTTTCTTTCACTGTAAAAACGTTTTTTTTTTTTTCATTTCTGGAGTCAATCTTAAAAGATAGAAGTTGAGAAGTGCAACTTGTAGGTGTTGAGAGGATGTTCACGCCGCAAAACAGCAGCAACCTCTATATCAAACTTGAAGATAACACAACTTTGGGGGCCTTGTCAACAATAAGACAAACTACAGAAATGGGTTGAAGGTACACTATGGCTAAACAGCAGTGAATTAACAGGATTTCCAATAATGTAAGACAATGCAATCCAAATGTGGGTTTGATTCCAGCTTCCTGCTGCTACCTATCCAAGTGGTCATCACCAAGAGATTGGTGTGACTAACAAGAGGCTGAGCACAGAGCAGGTGACAACTTCATGACATGGTGTCAGAACAATTATTTCATCTTGAAAGTGAACATGAAGGCTATGATTGAAGAGTTTGGGAAAATCAGGATTCATCTAGAGACCTATTGTGTGCACAGCATCCATTATAACTTTTCAAAGAAGCTTCGGTGGTTTGATACCCAATACGGGTTTAAATTTTTGAATGAATTAAATTCTGGTTGCTCGTGAAAATTACCACCTTAATTTTCACAACCCTAAAATTGTAAGGTATGGTTTCCCACCCCCCCCCCCTTTCTTAGTTTGGTTACTGCAGGTTCAGTATCTATCCATACTTATTCCTTAAAATCTGACAAAAACGCTCAACTCGGAATAAATCCTAAAAAGTGTGAAATTTCAAATATATAATATGTGAAGTTTATATGATGATCATTGAATAGCCAATAATGTTAATGAGTCCATTTGTTTGCACACATAGTCTGCTTATTGAATAAACATGAAGGAGTAGGTTTATTTTTCTGTGCACTATAAATTCTGAAACTATTTTATGGCATATTTTCCCATCACTTTTATTAAAGAAATAAATGTTACACAGCCACATTTTCTCCTTGCTGTGCTGCAGCTCAAACAAACTCTTCAGTCTGTGTTCATTTTATCCTGCTCAAGATTTGGTTACCTGCAGAACAATCCGATCCAAACTGAAAACAGAGTTTGAATGATTTTATTCTTCTTCAACAAATAACATTAGTGGGAAGCAGAACAAAGCACATCATTTTACACTTGTTACAGTTAAATATACAGCAACTGAGGGGAAAAAGATTTTTATTGATCAATGCATCGAGAAGAAAAGGAGACAAAAAGGATGATTAGTCGCGACTTAAGCTGTTACATTTTCATCTCAAGTATCCCACTTCCAGGTCCTCGCCTCTTTGCACTGCAGATATTACAAAACTGCAACCCAGGAATCTGAGAAGAAAGGAAAATTACAAATGAAAATAAAACAAAACAATGATATAATACAAACTCATTAGATTCCACCTACAGTTCCTGAAGATGGTAAACACTCCTTGTGAAACATGTGTCTGCAGTGAAACACCACCACACTGAACGGATGGGCCATATCTGAAACACAGACAGAAACCCAGGCTAGACAAACAATGTTAGCACAGCTGGATACAGCTGGATACAGCTGCAACAGCGTCCCGTTACCTGAGGGCAATATGGTGCTGTGACACGACTCACAGATGTTTCCTTCTAAAACAGCAGAACAGAAACAGTATGTTTAGGAGTTTGGGTTAACGTCCATCATCTCTCCTCCATTGGTAGAAAGACTCACCATCGACCCTGACTCCTCTCATCTGCGTCCGATGCATCTTCTTGAGCAAGGAGAGCGAATCGGCCACGAGAATCTTTTTGCATCCTTCCCGAAGAAGAATCTTGGAAACAGGTGGGAGGAAAAAAAGCTGATTTAATGATTATTACATTAAGAAATATTCATTATGAAATTTTTGTTTTGGATCAATCAGAATAGATTAATTAAAAAAATCAAAGCAAACCTCCTTCTGGATAGAACTTATTTTTAATAAAAATATATCAATATTTACTGTACAAGCTGTACTAACAGTAAATAAAGCTTGCAAAAGTATTCAAATGCCTTGAGCTTTTATTTATTTACTTTTTTCCATGTTAAAACCACAGACTTCAGTGTGGTATGTTCTCTGATACCTGTGCACAAATTGAAGTGCTAAGTGTTGCCTTGAGAAATCACCCCTATTAGTAAATAGATTCCACTTACATGTCAGTTATATTAGGTATAGATATAGCTGTTCTTTTATTTATTATTCTTTGCAAAGAGAAGCAGATTTAGATTTTTATATATCAATCTAGTGCTTGGTGGTCGTCCACCACATGAATCCTGATAAAATTGAGTCTGTGGTGGCAATATGATAAAATATGAAAAAGTCTGAATGGGTCAGATAATAAAGTGTATTATTGGAACATAGAGAACGTTTGAACCTTCATTCATTCTTTTTTTAAGAAGATAAGGTGAACCTAAACCTGGACAAACCTGGAGGTTGTAGTCGTGGAGAATTTTCACCAGCGAGTCTCTCAGGTTTGGGATCTCCATCCCCTCCTTTATGCGTTTGATGAGCAGAATGGGATCCACATGAGTGCCGATGTTATTGAGGAGGCCGGTGATGAAAGCTGGAAATGAAAAACACAGCACGAGGAGAAATTAATCGGTTGAGATGACAAGAAGCTGGTTAAAGCTTCAATTAGCGCGGTGGAGATGGGACGTCTTACGTGGCTTGTCGATAGAGTAAGAGATGAGATCCTCCCACAGCTCTCCGTCGTCCTGCTCCTTGGCAAACTCTATAGCTTTGTCCACGTCCTCCAGCTCCTCCATGATCATCTGGAGGGCTCGTCTACAGTTCCCCATTCTGCCTGCGAGCAACAGAGCGGATTAGTTTTCTCATTTCCAACGACAAACATGTTCATCCATCAGTACTCACTGAGCAGGAAGACAGTCTCCTCTACAAAGTTCCTCTGCTGACAAATCTCAAGAGCCTGAGCAATAAAGTCAAAATAAGTGGAGGTTATGACCTGCTTTTTGCTAGCTTCTCTAACTTTAACATGTTCCAGGGCAAGGCGCACCTTCTCAAGAGGGCAGTGGGTGCTATCCCTCAGAAAAGGCAGGAGGTTTGGTCGGTCGTACTCTGCATACAGACCGATCTGTCTCTCGTGGTACTTCTGGCCTTTATGGTGATCCCGCTTGAACAGTTTATGGAGGTACTGGGACGGGGAAAGAACGACAAAACTTTTACCGTCTGATTAAAAGTTTGATTCTTCAGACTTCAACAGCTAAAAATTGAATTACCACATGCAGCAGCTCAGGCCTTCCATCTAGCTCCACCACCACCTTGTCTATCTGTTGGAAGAAATAAGGAAGAAGACGTCAGCAGAGGGCGCACTTCTGTAAAGAACAGAAAGACTCAAAACCGCCAAGTGGACTTACAGATATCTTGTCTTCGTTTTCGAGAAGCATATCAACAGCTTTCTAGCAACATAAAATTATACAGAACTGAACAAAACTGTATGTAACGTTTCTGAGAAATAAAGTTACAACATAAAAAAAATTTCATAACAGTTTCCACTCCTAACGTGACACATATCCTGCACCTGAAAGGAAAACAAATCAGTTTTCTGGAAAAGAAGGGAAAACGGGAATAAGCTGCAAGAATTTGGTTGCATGAGTATGCACTCCCTTAAACTCACACTTAGCTTAAAGCAACTTTAGACAATCACCCATAAAATTTAACTCCCACAAAGTACTGTGAGAATTTAGTCATTTGTCACTTTAAGAAAATGTCTCATGTCGATTGTTGTCACACACGGAGGACAACCAGCATTTTATGGAAACTCCTGCAAAATTCTCTCATCTGCTTTTGTAGAACGTTTTTGTAATATCACTGTTGTCCCATATTTCCTTCAGTTTTTATTCCAAGTTATGTTTTTTTAAACCCTTTTCTTAGCTGATATCTTTGCTCAGTAATGTTGTTTAGAACCTTACTAACCTGTCTGCACAATGGCTTTAGTTAAGGGATTCAAAAAGAAATGTTTCAACCAAGTTTTAGTTTAAATATGTCCAAACAAATTCACACAACTTATCACAACTTGTATAGATATTTAAGGTACGTTGATCAAGACACATCTTAAAATAAAAGTGGAGAGGTTACAAAAAACAGTTGATGTGCACACATTTGAGATCTGATTAGAAATCAGCTTTGTCGTCTCACCTCTTTGTCAAACTCCATCAGGAGGACAATCTTGTCCTCGATGGAGGAGAACAGGTTGTGTCTGTGGATCAGCTGATAGACGTCCTTGTGCCTCAGCCTCAGGTAGATTTCCAAGGCTCTGTCGTAGCGTTGGTCGTAAGTGTACCTGAGGTGGCATCGCGCCCCAAATGGAAAAGAATTAAGAATTTTAGCTAAACGTTTAAAATGGTGGATGCGTTTGGGTCACTCACAGTTCGGCCAGCGTGGTGAGCAGCGTGCTGTTGGTGGGATCCTTCTTTAGGTGATCGTTGACAGCCTGAACGATGGCCATGTTGTTGTAAAGTTCTCCGGGCCATTCCCGGATCAGTGTGGCGAAGCCCTTTTTGAGGAAAGAAAGATGAAATAGAGAGAGTAAGGAAGTGATCACTGAAACGCATCATTTTACTATGAAATAACCCCAAGAGAAGCCAAAGCACCTCATAGTCAGTTTTTAAAAAGTCGTGCAAGATCATTTCATAAATGGCCGGTCTGAGACGCAGATCTCCTCTCGGTAGATACTGACTGATGGCCTGAGGGTAAAGGAGAGGTTCAACATGGAGATGACAGCAACTTAAAGAAATGTTCTGGTTTGTTTGAAATAAATCAGTCCTACCTTCAGCTGTCCAATGGTCTTAAACCTGTACACCTCATTCTCCCACAACTCCATGTTTTTCCCAAGGACCTTCTGACATTTTCTGCAAGCGAAAACACAAGCCAAACATTTCATAATCATAACAATAAATATTGTAGGTAAACAGATTCAGCCTGAAAAATGCGCAGCCTCAATGGAATCTCCACCTCAAAAAAAATCTAGATGGTTTGATGTTTGCCTGGTGAATCAAGCCCAAAGGCCCAGACCTTGTTCTAGCTGATATGAGGTCATTATTTTAAGTTTAGTCTACCAGTTTTACCCAGATAATGGGCCAAATATCCGATCAGAAAACAATTACAGAAGCTCAATATGTATATATTTGAGCTTCTGTGTATAACTTTTACACCATAAACTTGTGCATCCAACTTTTGCTTTTAAAAATCAGTTAAGATTTACGTGCAAAATTATTCCACCCTGGACAAAGAACAGCTTCGACACTTCAATGAAACGAATCAGCAATTTAATGTTTATATACAGAAATTAACTCTTTTTAAGTAAAAACATTTAGATTCAGATTGATTAAACTGGCAAAACCTGTCTAAATTTCGCTCTTTAGAATATATTTTCGCATTTGAAAGAACATGCCTGTTTCTTTTTCCAGTGTAAACCTGTGACAAACTCAGTACTGACCTGGCAGCAGCATCATAGTCTCTGTTCTCCACCAAGTGATTGATGTAAGCCATCCCTATTTTCTGAACGTCGTGCCTCTTGATGTTTTTGAAGCTGATCTCCGCAGCCATCAGCGCCTCCTGTCTCAGACAAAGGATGCAGAATTAAACTCTCGACATTCCTCTTTAACCTTTTGCAGCCTTCGGGTAAAGTTCAGCAACACAAACCTCATATTTCTTCTTCTCCAGCAGCCAATCGATGTGGTCGTCCTGGTCTCGCTCTTTAGCCACAACGATGTCTTTGGGACTGATGATGTAGAAGAGCGACTCTCCCTCTGAATGCTCTGTTAATGAAAATGCATTTATGGCTCTGCGTGCAGAGCATTACCGCTGACATTTGGTGGTCGATGTATAATAAAATCAGACTGCAGAAGAAGGCCGGGTGACATTTCTCCCAGGGAGAGTTTGATGTTCTCACCCAGGCGGTAATCCCTGCACTCGTTGTCCTGGTAGAAGCGAACACTCAGAGCATCTGAGGAGATCTCCTCGCAGCTCTCGGGGAGAGGCTGGATGATGTCGAGACGAGGCCGTGCACGATCCTCTTCATCCTGCATGCAGACGTAACGGGTTATCCTCTTAGTCCTCTCTGTTCTTTACGTTCTGTTAATGCACACGTTTGGGACAGCTTTACCATCTGGTTCGTGGGGTCCTGCACAAAAAACAGGGTGACGAGCTGATCGGCCAGCGGCGCCAAACCACAGATGAAGAACTCTGTCTCAAATGCAGACACTGCAAGGAGCCAAATGTAGGAGTCACATCAAAAAAGGATCAGGCGGTTTAGGGTGAGATATGTTACATATTTCAATTCTTTGATGCTTTTTTTGATTGTATTTAATGATTAATACTTTATTAAACCACTGCGGGTTTAATAAAGTAGTACCTTATCTCATCTTATATTACTTAGAAAGATCAACTGACAGAATCCAGTAAAAAACAATAAAGGATAAATATCACATACTTTATATCTAGACAAAACCAACACTAATGTAATAAATACAATCCAAACATAATGTTAGTTTTTTTTTAGAAAACTAAACTACAACAAAAGAAAACAAAAAGAAAGAAATATATTTTTGTACAGGCAAAATAAAAGGGGCCGTTTTCATTACCACCAAGCTACACAATTATAAAAAAGTCCTTTATGGATATGATAACTACATTTCAATATAAATGTATTGTTGACACTGAAATTGTATTTTTCCTTCATTAGTTTAGTTACATTAATCATAAACAATCAGACATGGACGCATCCACTAATTTCTGTACTCTTAATTCTGTTCATTATGAAGAAAAAGAAGGACAGTTTCTAAATCACACAGAACTGCTGAGAAATGTTTGGGTGAACCTCTGTAGAACATCAGCAGATATAATATTTGCCCATCTGCAGCATGGTTCATTTACCTATTTCCACGTAGCGATTGGGCAGATCCCTCATTTCAGTAGGATTTCGCTCTTTCACTGCACAAATCTGAGGAGAAACAACAAGACGACGCTTAAACGTGCAGCAGGTAGAGTCTGAAATGAGTTCTGAAACGAACAAGAAGCAGACCTTTATGGAGGTTCCCCAGCCGATGATGAGAGTCGTGTCGTCTTTCCAGCACAGGCTGCAGGGGTACATGTCGGGCCGCAGACTCACGTTATCCCGCAGCACGTTGGTGATCCGCTGCTTCGTGCTAAAGTCATAGATTTTTACTCCCTGGAAAAAAAGAGTCCAACATAAGCATCCATGCGGTTATCCCTGGAGGCTTGAGGTTGGTGAAGCTGTCGCTCACCAAGTTGTTGGCCCAGGCTATCAGGTTTGCTCTCCACTTCACGTTGGTGATCGTTCCCTCTCCTTCGTGCAGGACCTGCGTCTTCCAGCGATTCAGCCAGTTTCTTTCATACAGGAGCAACTTAAAGGAGAAAAAGCAGGTCTACTGGATGGTGCTTGTAAAACTATTCATGCCTCCTGTACCTTTTCACATTTTGACAATAAACCTTTTGGGAATTTTAATTAGATTTTATGTGACTAACCCACACAAAGTAGCAAGTAACATGTTATCTGTTCCACACAGGACATCATTTGTTACAAAGGAGGACAAATAAACATCAATTTCCAGTGCTGCCAAAAGAATTTGGTCTGGACTTTGAGTAGGACATTCTAATGCATAAATATACTCTGACTGACAAAAGGAAAAGCTCTTCTAAGTAACCATCTCTTTGAAACTAACATTTTCTGTGGAGAAATCAGATTCCAGGATTTACCCGCTTCAAATCAGCCTGGAATACAAAACTTTATTTTGTCCTTTAATCATATTGCATATTGACTTGTAGCGGTCACAGATGTGTTCAAAAGCCCCTTTGTCCAAAACTCTTCAAGCTGATAAGATACATATACCAAGATTCACACACCTGTGTGTCTGCACCAAGTAGTCAAGTGTGTGAATTATAATTTGTCAAAATGATGGAAGGTGTTCAGATATTTCCATCACTGTTTCAAAATAAATTACCAAAGACAGAAAATATTTGGTTAAAACAACCCGACACTGACATTATTTGCTCATTTTATGTGTTTTTAAGGCAGTTGATTTTATTAATTGGGTATTTAGAGTGTTTTTCGTTATAAAAAAAGCTTAATTTTATTTACATAAAATCTCAAAATACATAAAAATTGTAGTAACATTATTGTCAAAAGTGGAAAAGTTCAAGGTGGTATGAATGCAGCATTTTGACGTCAACCTCCATAGCGCAGTAATGCTGGGGAACCTACAGAGGGCAGTAGATTAACAGCATATTGCACTGATGCAACAGCAGCTCAGCCTAAGTGCCACCAGAAGTCTCATAAATTCAATTCAAACTGTACATAATGACATAAAGCCTGCTTTTTCCTTTTTGTGTGCAGACTTAATTTCACTTAAGAGCATTTTGGCACAAGGGAAATTAAGACAGATTGTTCATTTGACTCCAGTGAAGCAGGACAAGCTTCACGTTCACTGATGGAAGAAGTCATTCTGGACGCACATATGGGTCGACAAATTTTGCAAGCAGACCATGTGGAAGCCATAAAGGCAGTGTTGGAAATGTGTTGCATTAAAGGCATGATTTCACATCTCTCATCATGATGCCAACTGCTTCTTTTGGCTGCACACCATTTATTGGGGACAATGAGATAGGTGCAGAATGAAGCATATTTAAAAATCAGCGTCTGTGTTATCATTACAGATGGAATTCACAGCCTCACGTCGGATTCATCTCCTGCACAGTCTCCGCATTGTCGGCATCCTAAACTGTATGAAGTTGGACAAAAAGCCCTCTGCCCCCGCCCAAAAAGGGTGCAGATTTGTTACCAAAGAGGGAGAATTCGCTCTAATTCAGCATTTGGGCTATGTTAATAAACAGTTTGCTCTACAAAGAGATGATACGACAAAAGAACTGGGGAGACAAAATTGAATTTCCTTTGACAGGATGTGGCGCCCGTTGAGGCTTATTGATTTTCATCACAGGCACCTTGTGGAGGCCTTCACAACATGGAAGGGAGAGGAATCAGCAGCAATTGAAAGAAAATGGCAAAGTAAGGCTAATAATGGAGTTTTACGGAGAAAGTTTTCCTCACACTGCTGCGTAAATGTCAGCGCACCTTATTTATGACGTGAGATCAAAGCCCTATTGTACTATATCCGTTTTTAATAGGCAGATAGTTTTTTTTCTGAGGAGGAAGAAATCAAAATGTAATGTTCAAATTCATCTCACCCTATACATGTCTCCCGAAGACAAACCTAAGACTATGTAGCCTCTTTATAATAGCATCTATTTGCTGCGCTCGTAAAGCGTTGCTTTTGAAACACTGCAGAGAGAATAGCACTTTGTGAAAATGGGCGGCTGTGCCGAGAGCACTCCAGCAAAGAGACAGAAAAGTAAGAGCCTTTCACACTAGACAAAAGGCCCGAGTTCTGCCTTCCGAGCCGGGCCAAAGTCACTTAGTTTTTTTTTTTTTTTTACAGGAATCGGTTTCACCCGGACGCAATCAGGAAGGAATTATTACGGTAGAAAAATTTCTATAAACGCTGAAAACTGTATGTAATGACCGCTTAGTGGGAGGGGGAAAGAACGGTTTAAACCCACCTTGTTGCCCCCGGTGACAAACTGCTTGTAGTTTGATCTGCTGAACTGAGGGTGTAAAGCAACAACCTGCAAAATGAAAAGAAGAGATTTCACCATCACTAACATTCACTGCTTTTTCCTCTGAGCTTAAAACTTGGCAAACACAAATTTTAACATATTTAATAACGTTGTGTAAGATTGATCGACGCAAAGTCGTGTTTTTTTTTAAAATAATGCATGGTCTGTAAAATGTTTTACAAAAACAAATAAAAGAAACATTTGGTGTGCGTTACCATTCAGTATCCTAAATAAAAACAACTATGTTTTAAAACTGCCTAAGAAGTCACCTAATTATTAATGATTTAAGTCATTTTATATGTGTCTTGTATAATGACCTAAATCCACTTGAAACTTCAAAATGTCTGCTGGAGCACTGCATCCAACCTTAGCCTGTCCATCAAAGCTGTATTGTCATTAAAACATCATTTTAATAAGTTTTTCTGTGAAAATTATGTAGTTTTTCTGCAAAAACTATGACTATATTCTCGTAAGTAAACAAAAGTTCTCATAGTACGGCCCTAATACTCTGTCGTACAACTCATACAAGGAACGATTGAAATAAAAGTCACTTTTTGAAAATGTTCTGTGTCTTTGGTCATTTCTTTATTAGAAAAAAAAAGCAAAAAATAAAAATAAAAAAAAAAACAATTAAAATTGAAAACTGGATCTGGTATGGAAAAAAATCAGACATTTTATTTTATAGTCACATCAACTAGACCTAAGCTTGGAGCTTGGGGTGTGAATACTTTTGCAAGATGATAAAAGAAGTTGCAAGGGGGACGGGGAGGAAACGTACTTTGACAGGACAGTCGAAGCTCTCGTGGAAGCCCTCTCTCGTGTAGAGGCCGAACACTTGAACCTGGAACAGAGATGAGCCAGCAGAAACACAAACGCAGAGGTGAATTACTGAACGCTTCTCCTTTAATTGCTGTCTCTGCAACTATCCAAGGCCAGCGGGGGAAAAAGTGGTCGGAAAAGAGTTTGATTGGCGCCCTGCTCTTCCTCTGGGTCACCAATTAGTGGAGAAGCTGATTTTTTTTAAACCCTGAAGGCTTTAGAACAGAAGTCCTAATCTTGGACTTGACCACAGCTTCAGTTTGCTACAGTAGGCCATCTGAGCAGGTTTCTCCCAAGACGGAGGAATATTATAAAACTTAGATACCATCTACTTTTCCGCATTAATGATTACGGATTAAGTTAAATTTCAAAGGATTAACAGCAAACTGAATTACTGGTGAACAACTGCTGTTGCATCAGCTTTAATTGTCTGCTGCATTTTTTTTTGTATGCGACAAGATCTTATTTTTGCTGAAAGTAGGGGGACAGCGCCATATCGCAGAGCATATCTTGACTGCATCCATGAAGGGTAGTGATAATGATGGAAAGAGACAAGATAACAGCAAGAACATGGAGATGACACCCATGGAAGGGCTGATGGCTGACTGACAGCTCAACGCATCAGCGTGCAATCCCTTAAACTGCTCTTCAAAATGCTGCGACAAAAATTTACGTGCGGATCTGAGGGGAGATAAAACTCCGGGTTAATGCTGTAAATGTGGAAGAATTGTCTCCGAAACTTTCAGATCATTAACATAAAGTTTGAGGCTGATAAGAGGAGTTTAAAGATGGGAAACGACTGATTGGAAAGAAGCTGTGGGACCAAGAATCTGCAGCCTGAACTGATGGGCAGATGGATCTCACCTTCCCGTCCTCAGAGCAGATGCCCACATTTTCCCCGCTTTCATCCAGGCTGATCTGGTTGATCTTCACTGAACTCTGCAGATGGCACAGAATAGCATTTTACGAGAGGTCATGAAATTTCAGTTCAACCAACTAAATGTTTCTGGGTTTAATCACCATAAAAATAAAGAAATCAGCATATAAAGAAGCAAAGGTAAAAAGAAAGAACTTTGGGATTTGTTCCCTAATAATGCTTTTAGATTACAAAAACAAGTCCAAAGTCATAGACTGTAAGTGTTCAAAAGATAAGTTGTGTCAATTATCAAATAAGGGACTCATATTTAAAGCCAATAGCTTGAACTCAGAGGTTTCAGCTTCCTTGTTTCCTAGGAAATGATGGCTATCTGGCAGCAAGCTAGACTTGAAGCAGTTTAAAGCCTGAGTGCAGCTTCTGTAATATAAAACAGATGCTTTTGCGCTGATCAATTCAGTCCTGATTACTGATTTTCAAATTACATTCTTGCTCAAAGCTGATATAACAACGGGCCTGAAACCAATAAGCAACATACTTTCTGTCTATGCACTCAAATTATGCTTTGAATGGTTCCTACAGGTCAAAGCAATAAGACATTTTCTCTTTATTACGTTTATCAAAAGAAACAGAATAAAAATTTTTATGTTTAATTTGTTTCCCTGACTGACACCCGACTCTCGAAAGCTTTATGGTAAATGTGGGTTTTGTTTGGTGAACTGTAACAGTTAGGCAAAGTCCTAAGTATTTGAAGCACATCTCCACACAATTAACTACAACAGCAAAGGGAAATGCTATGAGGGGAATTATTAATTAACCAGCCTCTTTAACAAATTGCTCCATATGAAACATTGGAAAACAGATACAGTTATGAATCGGAGCTACCCTGATCCTGAAAAATCCTTAAAAGATCTCACATTTAAAAATGTTTCACATAACTGTGATAGCATGGCAAATGATAATGGCACTGATTAGAAGTAACTCAAATTCTCCTGACTCTTTAGCAGCTTTAGCATCTAATCCACTAAAAATATACGAGAAGTGTCGGCGTCAAGAGCAGTGAAAGATACCAGACAGGTCAAAAACATTACAGGATTTGCCTCCACAGCACAAGAAATATAATTTACTATTGAGTCTTGCATCCCAGAAGTGATTGTGATTGTGACTTTGTGATTGTAAACCTTAATGCTGTGACAATGACTCACACAGGCTTCCCAGGAACAGATAAAATACAAATTCATAAAACTTTAATTACACATTATTAATGTACTTCAGAAAGTTCTTTGGCATGTGAATATTGCACACATCAATATCGCAATGATGATATATTTGTGAAATATTGTGCAGTACTAAAAGGCACTGGAAACGGTTCGGTTTTTCTAAACCCAGGTTCTCAAAGCTGCATGTTGTAGATGTTCCCTGCTTTAACACATCTGCTTCAGATGAACAAAAATATATTAAACAGCCACTAAATGAAATAAGCAGCTGCTATCTTGGGTCTTGTAAAAGAGATTTCTGATTTCAATTGGATTTCCCAGTTAAATAAATAAACAATAAAGACAAAAGCTGTTGAAAGTAAAAGTGACGGCAGCAAAAATGTTGCTGCACGGTTCATACAAAAATGTTTGTATGAACCGTGATTAGCTTTTTACAAATGGAGTAGCTTTAATGGGGCAGCATTTTTCCGTCTAGCTTCTAGGTCACCAAGACGATTTGAATTTCTTTCTTTTTATACAAGCCAAGAATGTAAAAGGGCTTGTAGCTCCCTCCAGTATTTAAAGGGGTCCCTGTAAAAAGGTGTACAAAAGCCTTAAAGCAGCTGTTGTTACGGCGACTCTGTGACCCTGGATGTCACTTTAACTGCTGCTTATAGCTCCAACAGCAAACCTTTAAGATTCTGTCATTTTCTCACTCGCCTGCAAATGTTCTTTTTTAGTCTTTTTTAACTTTGCGGCAGTTCCAGTTAAACTTTTATGATTGTGCCTGGGATTGTAGATATGAGCAGGTTTACTTCTCAGATGGCAGATATGAGTTGTTCCCATTTTGGGCCTCTGTACCACCGTACAAATGACTTCGTTAAGGATTACTCATGAAAACTCTGTTGACACTTTGATCAACCTATAAAAATTAAGAACAACTTTTTAGGTTACAGTTGAACTAAAAATTATGCATACTCCTGTCAGGTTTATTTATTACATTCTCTCAAAAGGACATGCCAAAAATGATCTGTGCCATTTGTAATAATCAATGTAAAACATGTTTATTGGCATAGCAGCGATCAAACACTTTCAATGATTGTTTATTGCTAAAATACAACATGGCAAAACATCAGAGAACTTCATACTCACAACATCATATTTCTGAGTGGCATTTCCTTGAATGTCCAGCAGGAAAACCTTTCCAAAATGGGTTCCTAGGGCAAGAAACTGGAGAGAAAAAAACCCACAAAAACTGAGTTAAACAGGGAGATATTTAACAATTTTAAGAAGAGAAAAAGTTGGCTGTGGGAAAGGATAAAAAATATTTCCTGGAACGTCGTCATAGTGGGGATTGGGTGGGCTTGGAGGCAAAGCTGTGAAATTGCAGAGAGTGGAAAAGCCCTATTTATTAAAGCAGACAGTGTGAAATGGCATTTCCCCCCTCAAATTAAAATGCTTAAGCATAATAAATGCACTCTACATGCTCCTCTTGCAACCCAATCGCCTTCTTTTCCAGGATAGACCCATTTCTCCTCCTGAGCAGCAACTGGTTTCTGTGTTTTAAGGCTTCAGCAGGGATGCATGTGTCCATACGGCTGTGCATGTGTGTGTGTGTGTGTGTGTGTGTGTGTGTGTGTGTGTGTGTGTGTGAGTGAGTGCGTGCAGGTCCACGGGGACAAAAAAAATTACAGAAACCGGGGGGCTTCTAGCATTAGATTAAGTGTGTGTTCTTCCAGCCCGGCCCCTGCTGCATGCCGTCTCCTAATCCCCCTCCCTTCCTGAGCAGCATGTGGATGTGCGGCGAGCCCACCATGCTTCAGTGCAGTCTATAATGAAATGCTTATATTTACAGGCACAGCTGAGCATGTCAGACAGAGCCCCCTGCAATCTCCCCAAATAAAATAACCAAAAATAAATAAATAAAAGGTTCAGCCTTGTGAGGCGGAGCGACTTTTAAAGGGATTTATCAGGATGGGAATTGTTCAAATGAAATTCCAATTCAGACACTTAAAATATGAGGCAACATAAGGCGGCGTGTGCTGCCGCTGGCTTTGGAGGGTGTAGGGGGTTGTCACGGGGACCACACATGTAGTCGGACGGCTAAAGGTAAAAAACCCACAAAAATTACAAAGAAAAAAAACAAAAAAAACATTTGGATCCAATTTATGATTTAACAAATGCAGTGTTTCTTTACGGCTAACTTTAGTGTAGATGACACAGAAAAAGGCCTGGATCCTCAAAGCAGAAATAAATAAATGAAAATCAATTGTTGTTAATAAAACATCAGGTGAGGAGACGTAACTGGGCTTGACTTTTGCTCTGCTCAGGCGTGAGGGTGTGCTGGTGGTGCCACGACGGCTAAACATCACGCCAAGAGTGGCTCTCTTAAAAAAAAAAGAAAGAAAAAAAAATCTTACATTCAGCAGAGAGGAGAGGAGCGAAAAATATGAAAGAAGTGGGAAAAAAACCCAGGAAAAGACAATGGTGCCTTCTGATGCACCTCCCTGAGAGGGACAAAGCAAGGAGGCTAGGTGAGAAAAGAATGGCCTGCCTCAACAGATCCAGCAAGAAGGGACGAAAACCAACTTTGAAGATGGCATCTCTCAAATGTGCGCGTAAACAGAAAAAAATAAAAAATCCCCCCCGGAGATGATTGGACTTGAAGCTGAAACACCCTCGTGGGCGGTGGATTACCACCCTCACCTTGTCGTGGACGGTCATACAGCTGGCTGCGTCGGACTGGAGGATTTCAGACACACCGTTGGAGAGCCTCTCGTACTTCAGCTTGGGCTCCTCCTCACTGTCCTCCTCCTGGTGGAGACAGGAGATGGGCTCTCACCAAAACACGTTCTTAAAAGGTAGTCATTACTCCAGGGTCACCTCTAAAACTTCTGAGAGCTTTCTTGGAAAATGGTCCATCATGCAGTGAGATGGAATATACAAAGTGTCCCCCCCATTTAGTATTTTTGTGTTGAAAACAAAGGTAAGTCAGAAGATGCTGCAGACAACGGGGCTTGAAGATACTTTCTTGAAAACTAAGCAGGAATGGTAAATAATTACTTATAGGCAGGGCTGAAACAACTAATCGGATTAACCGTGATGAACTGATTATGGAAATAATCGTCAACTAATTTAATCGTTAAGCTGAGTGTAAACATTCTACAAAAGGTCATTTTCAGAAAGAAAAACATGTTGCATCTATTAAGTTAACAATTTATTTCTCAATCAACATCTCATAAATAATTTCTAAACTGTCCTCAAATCTTGGTGACTTGTATTTACTTATTTTCATGAACAGGTTGTTATTTTTAAGACACCAATGCCAAACAATAATTAGTAGAAAATAAAATCAGTGAGACGGTTGAAATGTAAGGCAGGAAAGTTTAGTTTTAGTGTCTCTAAAAGCAGAGTACAGAAAACCAAATATATATTTTCAGAAAATTTTGTTTTCTTTGTTTTAACAAAGTTTACATATAATATATAAGGAGAGGCCATGTTATCATTTAGCAGGAAAAAGCAACGTGGCTGACAGGTGCAAACACATACCAAACAGCAAAACATTCTGCAAACCCATGAATGATGCAAACTCCTTACCACACAAACGCAGAAAAACAAATGCAACAGAAAACACGCTGCAAACATAGAAAATGCCATAAAAAAGGCAATAAATTTAACACAGCTTGTCATTTTCTTTACTTTTTCACAGATATTTTTATTCACCATATAAGAAATATGCAAAAGTAAAGAATAACATGTTCCCTCATTGCAATCAGCAGCAAGTACCACTGTATTAAATCAATAGGTTTTTAAGGGATAGTGTGTAAGGGACACATCTACTTTTGCTTTAATTTGCATGAAATGCTTTATGAAAAAGAATCGCCTCTCTTTTCTTGGTACTGCTCATCCCCAGTGAAATACATGCATTTATTGTTTTCATAAGACAAACTTAAGGTATTCTACTGTGTTACACTTTCCAGCAAGAGTCCACATTGGAGGCTGGTCACAGCTTGAATATTACTCATAATTCGGTTTATAACCAATGCTGCACAGTCTGTGGCTGCCCAGAGGGTGCATCAACTCAAAACATTGTCTGCCATTATGTGCTTCTGGCTTGGAGGTGGGGGACAATAGCGTGGAAAAAATGTTATTTTCAAAAACAATCCTTCCCCACTCAACTACGCCATATCTAGGCTATTTCCTGTGTATTCTGGTTGTGAGATTTCTGATGCGAGGGCATTTGTCACGGGTTTCAAAGGCGTATCAAACAACAAAGGCAAACTTCATCCCCACAGAGAAAATACCCATTTTAAAAGTTTTGCTATCTCTTGTAAGTTGCTTTTTGTTTTTGTCAACTAAAGAACTGGGTTTTGTGTTGTAATCGTTTACGCCGCTCTTTTGCCTCTTGTCACTTTAAGTACGACATGCTGAGCCGTTCAATATGACGACGTCAAGGATAACATCGTACCTGAAGCATAAAGCAGGACAGAAGGATTACACTCCACACAGATTGAGGAGATAATTCCTTCAATATCAAGAAAATAATGTGGCATGTAGCTAACCATCCATCTGTGTTAAATATAACATGCAAGTCGGGACAGCAAATAGATTCAGAAGTAATACTTTCAAGATTAAAGTAAAACAGAGATGATGTGACCCCAAATCCACAGTATTCATAAGACGATGCTGAGATATAAAAGCTTCTGGCTCAACCCGACTCCAAAGGTGAAAGGAGAAGGACAAAAACCTGGTGAGGTGAAGACTCCAGCAAAACCTGAAATACCTTTCATTGGTCTGTTAATAAAGTTGTTTCCTAGTGTATTAGGAATACACTAGGATTCCTAATACACTAGGAAACAACTTTATTAACAGACCAATGAATTTTGGCTTCTGGTCGTCATCGGGGTCATTGCAAAATCCTTAACATTTTGTATTTAAATGTTAAGGATTTTATAACAGAAAATAAATCATGCAGTCTGACCTATCATCATTCAAGGGGATGAAGGGTGTTTTTATACTTGATAGTAGATTCGGTTCAACTGGGAACCAAAATTGCAACATTTGTTGCATTTTCAGCAGTTGCGGTTCACTTTGACACTGCAATGTCAAACGATTCAAACCCTTTGAAAACCTGTTCCTCCCACCCTCCACCTGTGGTGGTGCTACATCAAGAACCAGTGAAGAAAGCGACACCAAATTCTCTGAAGAAGAAACTGAGCACAACTTCCTTCTTCACGAAATTTAAACAAAAATAAAGTGGAGTCAGATTTTAGCGGATGTAGGATCTTCCTTTTGTCTTTGGCAAAAGACCACAAACCATTTCTCCCACAAGCTCTAAGACACGTACACGATTTTTTGCCTGCATTTACCCAGAATGCCCAACACTACAGTTCGCTTATTGATTTTGGAGCATTCTACGGCCTGCTTGGCATTCAAATATACATGCAAACTGCACCAGAGTTCACTTCAATCAAACAGAGATATAGGTTTTTAGGAGGACCAGTGTTGGCTTTTATTGGCCCAAATAATAGCTTGATTGTGCACGCACATCTCCCCAAACAAACCGGACTTTCTATGCAAACAAACCTGAGTATGAAAAAAGCGGACTAAACAGAGATGGTGTGAATGCACTCTAAATTGGCTTGGGAGTTAATCACTTCAAATGAGGTGATTTCAAGAAGAAATCACATTCCATATCTAAAAGTAGTTCTTTCTCAATGATGCAAAAGAAAATGTAAACAAGTAAAAGTTACAAGTAGCAATCACAGGAACTCTAAAAATATTAATCTCATAATGAAATACTTAAAAATAGACAGAAACCATTAAAATATATACATTTCATTTTTCTTTAAATAAACTCTATCCCACTGAAAAAAAATGTATTAACCTGTCAATTGCAAAATTTTATGTTTATTTTTATTTTAAATCCTATAAATGAAATGGATGTTCTCTGAAAATAAGTAACACATTTCCTAAAGTAGCTATTTATCAAAATTCATAAAATGTCTTTTCAAAAGGGGACGTGACATTTGAGGCTCTGATCAAATTTTTTTTCTGACTGGCCTGAGAGCAAAATGGCTCTTCAGAATATAATACATTTTCAGTCAGACTTAAAATAAGGAGAATTTGAAAATGAACTAAAATAATTTCTTTGAAGTGGATAATACACTGGACAATGTTTCTGTGCTACTACACACACTTTACAATTTATAATTGCTCCATTCAAAAGCAGAATTTATTAACCGCTTTTATATTTTATGCAGAAACAGCAACATACATTGGATTAAATATTTCACATAATTGATGGATTTCCATGCTTCTCTTTAGCTCACTGTGACTTGAGTGAGCTAAAGGTCGGTACATAACCGACCTCTAATCATTTATTTTCCCGTGCAGAAACATAAAAATCAGCTTCCTCCCTGGCTGCCGTGTAGAAGTCATGTTTTATTTAGACCGTATGTGATTCTCCGGAGCACAGGTGTACTGTAACATGCCAAAGTTCAGTCATAATGTTGAAAGATCTGGAAAACCATCTGTAATTCATGAGTGTTTGACACCTCTCAAACTCTGACAAAGATCCTTCGGGGATCAAGCTGTGTTGATGTATTACAGTCCTTTCAGTGGACACAGAGCTTTATACGAGTTAAAAATCATCTAGGCTTGACAGAACTATGCACACCCCTCTGACGTTAACAATATGTTGTTGATGCATTTCTGTGCTGACATACTGGTGCAACTGCATGACATTTCTGCCTTGTGTTGTTTTTTCCCCTCTCTATAAGCTTACCTTCATACCAAACTACTCAAACACTCATTTCCCCTGCTTCTGCTTTTGAAAGAGAAAGAAAGCATCAGTACAAAATGATGTAATGACGAGCTTTACCTCAGATTCATCTGTGAATTCCCCACTCTGCTTCCTTTCCTGGAAAATAAAAACACAGAGAGTTTCTTTAAACAAAAACTTTTCAGTGCCAGATCGGATGATAAATATTTGTGACTTTGGTCTGAATTTGAGAGAATTGCAGAAATCTCGCAATGGCATAGCTACAGCATCTCAGATATGTGTCTTACGTACTCCAAATTAAATGAATGGCAAACTGAATATTCCTTCAAAAGTCAGCCTGCCATTTTAATAGAATAAACTGGCAGAATACAGTTATAAAACTGTCCATTAATGCATCAAAATTAGCCTGTTAGCTTACCTGCTCCTCCACTTCCGCCATTGTGACGACAAATAGCGTTATGTCCAGTCGTTATGTTATCTCAAAACGTTAAATACATGTTAGCTAAGAGGGGAAAACAAAGGTTCGTGAAGAAAGCATTCAATATACCGTACAACACGATAATGTTTGTTGCGGAAGGAAGCTTCTTGGTCATCGGTGAAATCACATGACTGAGTTCGGACCGCTAAGTCTTATGGGTATTGGAGTCTTACGTTGGAGAAACGATAATAACCACAGCACATTTGTGGATGACGCACCAAATATTTAGTAGGGACTAAGAGATTTTCCGTTTCGTTTCCATTGTTGTTTATTTTTACCTCCAAGCTTTTGAAGCTATAGTGTTAATGTTTTCAAATAAGGTAAGTTTTGCCTTTAGTGTTTTGGACTTTTTTTTCCCCAAAGAATGGCACACCAATAATAGTTTCAACAAAATGCTCCAAAAAAGGCATGGCAATGTAACTAGTAAGACGATGCCTCATTTCACTAACACAAAAAAGCTTGACAATTTTAATCTAATAGGTTTTGCTTTTTTGTTTGTTGCTTCTCCCTTTAATTGTTTTCAGTTTTAGCAAATTTAACTGGTAAATCAGATTAAACGTTTTTTCCCAGTTGGGATTAAGTTATTTCTATTTGCTACATGCCTGAATAGAGGCAATTTTGAAGAAAAAAATATATAAAGAAAAATGTCCACGTCTTTGTTGTCGGACACTGAAAAAGTGTTGTAGTGTTGTCGCCATCCAGAAGGCGGCGCTACTCGTGTTGTTTAAGCGGTGCCACCCAGTTAATACAAAAAACAAAGATGGCGGACCACCTCAGAAAACGGAAAGCGAAAAAGTCGGTGGATTCCTGTATGGGACGCAAAATGCACTTTATGCGGTTCTATTTTGAAATATAAACACTCGACAAGCTATTTAAACTATCACCTTAAACTATCACCTTAATAGCAGTGAGCCAGCTAAGTAAACCTTATACTAACTCATCATTAATTGATAACTTACATCCTTAGCCCATTGTTTAAAACAAGAGGAAAGATATCACAACATTTACCCATGTCATACAGTTTAAAAGGCAATTTTCACAAATGCTATCAAAGTAAGAAAGTAGACCAGGAGGTTATTTTTTAAAAGTGTGAAAGCTAAAAATACTATCAAGCTTGGTGGTGGCGGCAACATACTGTGGTGCTGCCTGTGGTTCAAAACCACTTATTTATTATAAGAAAATCTAACTTGTAATAATATCTATTATTATGGAGACATTTTTTCTACTTACGTATGCATTTTGTGTATGGTATGTTTTGAATTTATTTCAATATCACACTCTGAATACCTTAGAGTTAGGGATGTGCTGATCAGGTTTTTTCCTGCCGATACCGATCACCCCTGAAGGCCGATCGCCGATTCCGATCCCCGATACCGATCACATAATTATTTTTTTTATTATAAACACTACTGTTATATTATGTAGAAAAAGGAACCATGAATTCACCTTAATTTAGACAAAAACTTGTTTTTAATAACATTTCCAAGAAGAAAACTAAACAAAACAGGCATTGTGCAAATTGAACTNAGGCTCTGAAGAGGCTGAATAATGCAAAGAGCCAAAATAAAACCTCTCAACATTGACAAAAGATTCAAGTATAAAACATTCAAAGGCAAAAACAGGATCCATTACAATAAACAATCTTGAGTTACTAAATGAAAACTGCCTGTTAGCATAGCGGCTAGCTGGTTACTGCTAGTTCTGATTGGCTGTTTCTGACTGAGCGGAGTAATTATGCAGAGCAGGGAGGAGATCGATTATTTTTTTTAGAGATCTGTCTCATGTTAGGACAGATAAAGTTTTAATATGTATGTAAAATGTATTGTTTGACCAGAGTGAAGGAAAGACAAGACCAGCTGGACAGACAGGCTGAGAAATGAGATGCAGGTGATCGGTATCGGTAACAGA
>CAEGAF010103957.1:0-26339 GCA_903067075.1 Micropoecilia bifurca
GCTAACCAGAAAGCAGTTGGGCGCAATTTCGCAACACCAAAACCGTGAGTGAAACAATAACTAGTGCAGATGCTATATAAATAACTCGAACCAATTTTTTTATTATTAGACATCCATATTTGTAGTGAACGGAACAAATCAATATACCGGGACTGGTGGCAACATAACTATGTTGCCACCTGTTTTATAAGTCTATGCGCCGTATAATGCGGTGCGCCTTATATATGAAAAAAGTTTTAAAACAGGCCATTCATTGAAGGTGCGCCTTATAATCCGGTGCGCCTTATAGTGTGGAAAATACGGTAGCTGAATAAACCACTACTGAGTCCAAACTCGCTGTTATGCTCAAGTTATGGTTACGACATTAACCACAATTTCTCTTGTGAGAATTGTACTAACTCTTAAAGATTCACATTGTTCATCTGCATTCTAAGTTCAGAAAATCAGCTTTAGCTAAAAAAAAAACACATAAGGAATAAATAAAAACTAAGATTTCTTAAAGAAAAACACGCTGTACGAATCAACAATTTTCATTTATTTATTCATGTAATCACATTTAGTCATTCATAAATAATGCTTTTCTCCAAAAGAATTACTGTTCTGTGGTTTTCCACGTTCCTGATTTGAGTATCAGAAGACGTTTACTAAAAATGGCCATTTGCTGCACTTTGTGAGTTTGTGGATCAAAAACGTTAAAGAACAAGACATCTTGTTGTTTGTCGGAGGTTAGCAACTCAACAGAAATTATCCAGGTGTACTTTAGTTTGATGTATTTGGTGAAAAATACATATAAAAGGAAAAACAAATGTGATCTCAGCAGTTTAGTTTGATAATCAATGTTTTTTTAAGCATGGAAACAAACTAAAAGGAAAGAAAAGGACTTCATGTTTGTAGGAAGAATTATAAAATCTTTTATCCTTTTTTTCCATATAAACTGAAGCAAATTATTGATCTCATATTTGAAAAATTAGCTTTAAAATAAAGTTGCACCACCATATTCAAACAGTCCATGCGACTCTTTTCTCAAAGTCAAATCAACATCTCCGTTCAGTCAGCTGATGTCTGGCCGTCGTCTCTTCCGAGCTTTTCTGCTTTCCTTCTTTTTGCAAAAATCTGACCTGATTCCTGCGAACGCTTGACAGCCACACTGGAAGAAGTGCCAGTGGGTGTCATGTGCATCGCAACTTTGGTCCTTTCCTCCCTGCAAGCTTCGGTTCTCGTCACTTCGGAGGAATTCAAATACCAGGAGGAAAAAGCCGAACAGGTGGAAGGAAGGAGGAGCGAGAGCAGAGCGGCCCGGCTGCCAGCTGAATGTTGCTCACTGGAAATAAGGAAATGCCACAGATTGAACCTGTTCGAGTTAATTTGAAGCTAGATAAACAAACAGGGCAGATGCATCAGTCTTTTAAACGAGTGCAGTGAAATCATACCTTAGACGGCATGCTTTCACTCTTAAATCACTAAAAGATGTGGAAAAACAGCCCTTGACCTCTTTGCATTTGAAGTGCTCAATCTTTCGCCTGCAACTCACTTCAAAGCCTCTCGCATAAAAGAGCAGCAGGAACATAAATCGCTCAGATCGGATCTTGGGGTCGCCGAGGTCTCGCCCACCAACAGATGCTCTGGCTGCCTGGCGGAGCCGCCCACTTTCAGACGTGACTGACAGCAAGCTGCATGGTTACCCATCACTTCCATCTGAGCTTTGGCACAACAGGATTTATCCGGTCTGGCTACTTTCACTTTTTCCTGTCTGGTTTCCAACTTCTGCTCACTCTGGTCAGGTACTGATAACACGCGTCGCCTTCACAGAGCAGCTGGCGTTAACGTGTTTATCATCTATTATGTGCACTCGGCAAAGGAAGTTGTGAGTGAAAGACTTTTCTGTTTTCTTGACATCTAAAATCGGACATATTGCCTATAGAATTTTTTGTTTTTAGCTATTTCTTTCTTGTATTTATAAATACAAACAAGTCAATAATCAAGGAGAATTTTCTCAGCAGTTACTTTGAGACAGGCTCATGGCCACTGGATTGTTTTTTTTTAAAGCTAGAAATAGCTTCATGTTGAGGCCTAAGACAACATAACAGGAGCGGAGTAACACAACAGGAATGCTGCACATTTGAGTGTGTTGCCATGAAAACAAAAATAATGATATTGATGATTGGATTTGCTGCCATGGTGATAAATCAGAACATTAGAGATGGAGGTCAGATCTTGAAACAGAGACTCTAAAGGTTGACATGAATTAAGTGTCAAACTCAGACTGCTATTTTACACGTATCAACTCATCCGTTTCATTTTCTCGAATTAGCATATATACCTTTTCAACTTGATTGCGGGGACAACTTACGGGGAAATTTACAAAGCAATATATCTTGTAGAAACTCATCATGACAAAAAGGGATCCACAAACCAAGGGGAAAGGACTAATGCAAATGTGGCACAAGTAAATTCATCCATCCATTTATTTTCTGTACACCCTTGTCCTTTAATGGGGTCGGGAGAGAAGTAAATTGAAACCTGGACAACATAAACCAATATGGCAACACCTTACTAGCAATAACAAACACAGAGAAATGAGATGTGACCTGCTGAGCATAAACAACTGGAACATGATCGAAACACCAAAAAAATCTAAATCCTTAAGGATCCTAAAAGTTGAAGAGATATACATACATTTGGTTCAAGTGAAAAGTTTTGCAAATCGAATCCTTAATGAATATTGCAACCTTTTCTGCTCTAGTTTTCTTAACATTTTCTGTTTTGCTCATGCAAAAGGATGCTTCCTCACGTCACCTTCAATATACTAAATGCTCACAAAGGATCAATTTGCAAACAAAATATTTGTCCATTAATTAAAGTTCTGCTCCAGACAGTTCCTACTTCCTACTTCTACTTCTGTTCCTACTTCTTCCTATTTTATACCGCTCTTCAAAACATTTTTAGAATGGTTTTTCCTTTTAGAAAAAAAAGCCTTTCATAACCAGCGAGAGGATGATGTTTGATAATCTACACCAAACTTGAGAAAGCAGCACTAATTTGCTTCAACAGGCTTTTCCTCCGCCTCCCCGGCGCTTCACCGCCGCCTCCTCAACTCAGAACAAACCCTTTACCGTCTGTGACACAACCAAGCTGCCACTTGGTGACAATAGTTAGTTACTAGCTTCGCTTCGGTTTGCTCTTTCTCTCTCTGTCCCTATATCTGTGGTGTTGCAACAAAAAAAAAAATGCTGTATTTCCTAGGCAAAAGACAATAACAGGTTGTGTGAAACTGGTGCTGCTTGTATGAAGCAGAGAAACACAGCACGCTTGAGCTGTTGCGCAATCCTTTGCAACTCCTGAATTAGACTGTGTTGTGAAAATGGCTTATCTCGTGTGATATCTTTTAAACTTAAACTCAACATTGATAGACTCCAAAAAAATCTCCCATATTTTTCCTCTAGAGGGATCTCCTTCCTGCCAGTGCTCTTAGCTCCTTTTGTATGTAGCATGTAGGAAAATTGTGAGAGTTTGAATGTGTGCGCCTAGATATTAGCCAGACTTATTACTATAATTACACAGAGAGCTCTACAAGGCACCCACTGCCAGTGTGGGAGGCTAATGACAGAGTGTGAGCGTGTCAAGGACAAAAAGAGAAGAAGACTTAAAGGGAGAGGGAAGACGACAAAGACATAAGGAATCTGAACTTATTTCCAAAGGGGGGATTTTCTTTTAGGTAACTTGCTATTATGCAGGTAAAACAGTTGGTGTTTTTCTGTATGTATGGAGTACAAGTTAACCAAATCTGTTCCGAGGTCTTATACAACTACTCAACATGATGCTGCGAAAGCAAACTCAGTTTTTTTTTTTGGAAAATCTGTCAGCTTTCTGCTTGTGTGCATGATTGACACAGAAGGGTCATTTCAGAGATAGAACAGCACCAACTTCCCACAATGTGAGCGCAAACTCTGTCATGGTGAAATGTCAACATGAGTCAGTGCATCAATGCGGTCGTCACATGACATCAGGCACACGCACGTGCGCACGCGTGGATGCAAAGACATGTGACTGCTGCGTTCCACATGAGACCAGTTTATCTCTCTGATATCACTATAGTATTAGAAAGAGCAATGAAGGTTCTGTCCAGATAAATCTCAGCAGAGCTTCTTGCTCAGCTTACATTTCCAATTCTCCCAGTTTAACATTCACCGTTTGTTATGTTTGCTGATCGAAAGGACACGCTGTGGATCTGGTAAGGTAAACCTGTAGCTGCCAGAGCGTCACATCATTAAAAGTATGATGTCGGAACAAAAAGCTGCCTTAAGCCTGCTGCTGAATAAAGAACTCATGCTGTGCAAGTTGCATGTTTTTCACTAATTGGGCGCTGATGTTGCAGCAGGTTATTGTGCTGTGGAAAAGTATTTTTCTCCTTTTCATACAACCGAAACACAATAGGTGACCATCTAGAAAAACACAGTGAAAGCTCCCTCTCTTTTCTGTTTAGGTTGTCAGGATGCCACGTCTCTAACTCGACCTTGACTCTAAAACTACAACCTGACAAATTAAGACAATAAGAGCTGTTAACCGTTGCGATTAACTCTCTCTCTCTAAAACTCAGAACCTGCTTGCTTGAAATAAACTAATTCAACATGTTTCTTGATTTCAGTGCGTGTTGCCGATATTGAGAGTGCAAGGAGCTAATCAGCTCATGGTAAAAATAGCTGGACATTTGTCATTTGATGGCCACTCCTGAGGTGACAAAGAAATGCAAGAGCAGACGGTTTAAAATAACCCAGAGGAGCCGCTCAGCTTGATGCTAATGGGTTCATTTCTGATCTGGTTCAAAAGATTGCATTTTTAGTGAGCCAACATACTCAGTGAAATTCTTAAATGCAAGTCCTCTGTTCATCAAGAGTGACAGCATGATTGGTCAAAGAAGACTGGCTCTTGTGTACAAGCGCATGGCTTTAATTACCAGAAAAACTGAATTGGAGGCGGGATGCTGGGGTTCTGGAGCTAATGAGTGACATCAACACTACCATGTCCCTTCCCACCCTTCATACACTCAAACACACACACACACTCAAACACACACACACACACACACACACACACACACACACACACAGCGGAGGGATGATTTAATGTTATTGGAGATTAACTGTCTGAATCTGAGCTTTTATCCACACCACTCATGTTTGACATCAGCCGAACCCACTTCAGGTGTCAACGTGAAGTCGATTTAAAACCCGTAATTAATTTACATTTCATCAACTTTCTCTTCAAAAAATGTCTCAATTGCTTCCTGGAAATTACGGCTTAGACGGCAACAAGCGAGAGCAAGCGGTTGTTTTCCTCCCCCAGAAGCCAACGTGAAGTGATTGATACGCACAGATGGGTTCCTGTTGAGCAGCGTATCCCCTGCGTTGCAACGCCTAGCACAGCACCTGCTAGGCCGAAAATAAACACTTTCAAATTCTCTACAAAGAAGCAAAGACTCTTAAGCCAAACACACACACACACACACACACACACACACACACACACACACACACACACACACACACACACACACACACACACGAGTTCTGGCCTGTTAATGCCTCAGGATTCAATTAACAGAGAACGAAAGCGTAATCGTCAACTCAGAAACACTTGTTAATTCTGACCAGAGCGAGAGTCTCTGCTTGGCTTTGTTGTCGGTTATTAATGTGTTAAAAACTGTGCTAATAGCCGTGTTAATTTCTGTCCTCTGCTGCTTCCTGTTTTCGGAGCAGAAGAGAGCCAGTTGAATGAGAGTTAAATCAATCACCAAGACTCCTGTTGTGTAATATCTTATATCAACAAGAGGGAAACACTGGGGACTGTTGTTGTTTGGGTTTCTCATAAATTTGATATTCGGTTCCATTTCCCCAAAAAACCTTCAGGAAATAATTTGTTTATCTAATTTTCCAATATTATTTTTTTAACTATCATTTGCTGAAAGAGATATTGAATCAGTTTGCAAAGAATGTTGATTATTTATCAAAGATGTAGTAAGGATGTGATAATTACCTGGATTATGTGTATTGAAAGTATGTTTTGATAATAACATCTGCCTCCATCTTATGTTGGTCAAAAAAATCTGCTTTGTTTTCTGTCCTAGCAGTTCATGGAATCGATATCAGTTTTGTTCCCGCACCAAGTTAGGGTCAGAACTGCTCTAGAGGAAGAACAAACTAATCCTTGGAACAGAGCGTTCGCTTTTATTACTAAAGAGGACAGGGAAGGCCGCTTATAAAGAGTCAAGGATAACAAGGCACAGAGGAAAACAATGTAGAGTTGAGTAAACTGGGAAACATCACAACAAAAAACAAAATGACCATAAAAAAAATTCCAAATATTTTTATGATATGCGAACATAGTGTTTCTCACCTTCTGTATGCAACTCTGGATAAGAGGGAGACGCTGATAAGAACCAAAACATGGAGATGCTACGGGGCAGGAAACTCGACACAGACCAGAAGTTCAAGATGGTAGAAATCTGACTAATAGATAAATGAGATTATTTTCTTAAGGGAAAAAAAATATACTGGAAGCAATATTAGGAACTACTTTGCAAAACACAAGTCTGCACTGCATGCAGCTGAAGCAGATTTACGAGTGTATGAAAATACTAATAACACATTTTACTCAAAGACAATAAATCAGATTGAATTTTTTTGGTTTTAGGTTATATAGAATAATGAGTTCGACTTGTTCGTCCGTGAGTACCACTGTCTGAAGGCGCTGCATTCATCTGTTCGAATAATTATGTGGACGAGAATGTCCACATAATAATACTGTTCAGAAAAAGGTGGATTTTTGTCTGTCTCAAAGGTAAAATGTTCTTGTGAAAAATTGGAATATCAGTCCAAGAGCTAAAGGATAAGACATTCTGAAGACGCTGGTTGAAACTGTGTCACTCAGCGAGGAAGAAGTTGTTGCTCCAAAGGCAAAATGAAAATTTGGCTTGCAGTTTGCACATCCATGCAGAGACAAAGTTCTTCATTTTTGAAGGTACTCTGTGATCTGATGAAACTGACGCTGAAGTGATCACAATGACCATTGTTACACTTCACAAAACAGATAGCATGACAAGGGACAACATCCTGTGGGAATATTGAAGCAGCATCTTAATGGAATGCATACCAAGAAATTAGTTGCAATGTGATTTACGGACAAAAACACCGACGTTTTAGAGTAGCCCACACACCAGCCCTGAATCCTACAGAGGATTTATGGGCAGAGCTATAAGTGTGTGTCCAAATCTGACTCATTTACTGCTGCTCTGTAGGGAGGAATTGAGAGAAGCTTTGAATAACACTAAATGCTACATAAATGAATCTATACTTCATAATTTAAATAAAGCTTTTTGGGAAAAAAATGCATAAATATTCCCTTATTCTTCTTGCATTTAGTAAATGGAAGTAATTTCAGAAATCCTCACTTATCTATTACCAGAATGTTTTGCTTAATTAAATGTGAGGGAACCAGGTGTGAATTGTTATCCTGTGTTTCCGGTTCCACTGTTCTGCACCCTCATAACTTCATACGGTTCCACATCCCTCATAATTAATTTTCTTTTAATTAGTAACCTCTGTATGCATTTGACTCTTTTTATTTTTTGACGTGTGAGTGACCTTAAAATTGCAGCTTGTGTTTTCCACAAACAATACCGGCGTCCCGGATGTCGCGCCACAAATTTATCCTAATTTGTTGCACCTGTGCATGAATTCCTGCAGGGTGGCGCCCGGCTCCGGTTATCAACCAAATTTAATCACGTTCTTCCATTTTTTTTATTAGTATTATTATTTTGGCCGCAAATTCAATAGAGAACGATACGCTGTTTTCAGTCAAAGTCAATTAGAGCCAAACGTCCATGACACATATACACACAAGCACACGCACAAACACACGCAATTTTAGTCATCGTTGTCATGGCAACTAGCCCCAGCTATTCAATGAAATGTCAAAGCATTCAGGCAAAAAAAAAAAAAAGAAACCCTGCACACACACTCACACAGTGTGAGCAAGAAGCTTAGACACACTGAGGTGAAGCGTCGCCTTGATGCTTTCAGAAGGCATGTGGGACAGAGTCAGACAATATTTATGTCAAAAAGTGACTTTCAGAGCAGATTGAGAATTATAAAAGGGAAAAAAAGCCCTGTTTGTTAAAGCTGAATAATATTCAGTGAAAACAGACAAATTTGATGCCAAGAAAAACACAAGAAAATTCTTGTGTTTTTCTCCATTCTCTATTTTATTTATTTATTTATTTTACTTTAATAACTGCTTCAAAGTAAAAAAAAAAAAATAGTAATTTTAGGGGCTTGGGGGTTGCTACAAATTTCTTATAAAAGAATCATTCTAGCTCACCAAGCTTTGCTCTAAACGAAATGTGGATCAACACATCAGTGAGGATGATGCCACCTGCTGAGACCGTGCATATATTTGTTTGTGTGTCATTAGGGGCCAGATGTTGCTGCGTGATGTTACACAAAAACGTAGACGCCCAGCAGAGTGACGGATGAAGGATCAGACGGACTTCAGAGAGTACAAAGGGTTCATACCGTTTCACTCATACCAAGTGAATCAGACTGACTGCATTATTTAGTCTTAATGTTTCACACAACAGACAACAATAATTGATTTTTATTATTTGTTGTTATATCGTCGTGAAAGCCTGTTGCAAATATCACATTTTTCATACATGGTTTCTGTTGAATCATGCTATAAACAGCGTGAAAGGCATAAAAAGACACCTACTTGACCTGAAATACATTTTTTAGATGTGGGGGATTTTCACATGTCATGTTTTCTATTACTACTCATTTCCATTGGCCTGAAAATGGTGGAAATGAAGTAGTGATAAATAAACAGTGAGAAACATGAAGAGAAAATAATTTCATGTAAATATTCTACAAAAATGTTAAATTGTAAAAATGGAAACAATCGTCCGCTAGCCTGCCAGTCGGCAGTCGCAGAGTAAAACTCACAGCGTTGCATGAGCTAGTGACTAATCTGGATAAAGAGCCTGATAAAGAGTTAATTCCTCCAAACAGTGCCAAGGTTTGTTGTCTTGATAATAAATGATGAGTCTGCCTACGCTAATGTCGCCCACACTTGACTTGATTTATCCATCCACTGTGAGAATATTGCCGCCATAATGATGACACCAGTGACATTTCTGCTTCACCCAGATTGTGACATTTTCTAGTTGCAGTGCATTAGTTGCAGTGCAAAGCACCTGGCAAAGTCAGGTTGTGTTTTCAAACACAAGGTGTGGAAAAGAGCTCTCGCTGCATTTATTTGCCTTTTCTTACAGGTGTTTCACAGAGATAGACGCACTCTGGCAAGTTTTTGAACTTGCAAGTCAGGAGCCAAAGGGGAACTTTGTGAGAGCATCGTGCAATATGTCTAGTGTCCTGGTTTCACAAATATAAAATTTGAAGGTTGATGTGACACAGAGGGTGTTTTCACTCCACATGGTTCAGTAGACTCAGTTTGATTGGGGACCAGAACTGCTATGTTACTTGTATTTTCAGCTGATGGTGAAAATACAACTAATCCAAACTCTTTGAAAAACTTGTTTTTCAAAGCAGTGGCGCCTGCAGTGGCGCTGCACCAAGAACTAATGAAAGAATCGACATGGAAACCTCTGAACAAGACATAAATGCAACTTTCTTCTTGCAAAATGTAAACAAAAATGGAGGGGTATTGGATTTCAGCAGTTGTAGGATTTCTCTTTTGTTTTTGGTAAATGAGCCATTTACCCAAAACGAGTTTAGAGCTAACACTAGACTCACACGTTTGTTTTGGTTGCGTTTACACAGAAAACTCTGCACTATAATTAATTTCCTGCTTTTGGACCAGTGGCAAATTGATGCATACATCTCCAAACAAACTAGACTTCAACCGAAGCGGACCAACCAGGCCTGGTGTGAACACACCTGTAGTCTAACCCCAGGCTTACATCAACAGGTGACAGGAAGGAGCTGGAATCAAACCTACAACCTTCCAATTGCAACACAACTCTCCACTGAGCCACAGTTGATCCGGTGGCTATAACTACATGGTCTACGGTTGCAACCAGATAGTTTATAGGCACGAACATAAAGTCTATGCTCTTAACCCCAGGGTTTATTGTAAACCATGTATTTTATAAGTGTAACCACACAATGTTACACATACAATTTTACTGGCTGTACACATAAATAATGACATCACATGCATGATACCTTCATTCAGTCATTTCAGTAGCAAACAATGATCAACTCCAGCTTTGGTGCTAACTCTTGTAGCGTTAATTTCAGACAGCGGTAGGACAGAAAGAGCGATTTTGAACTCACCAAGCCCAGGTATGAAGGTGTTTAGGAAAAGACAAATGACAGCCACGGGGAAAGGCATTGTGGGTATTGCAGCCCGGAGAGGTCCCTTCTTCTCCCGAACCTCCACCACCACTCCTCCACCAGCCGATGGGGCCCCAGCCATGGTTTTGGTCCCCAGGCTGTCCTCTGTTTTAAGGCGCCCCTGCTCTGTTCCTCCTTCTTTCTGAGCCATCTATCTGTCTTCCCTTCTTTTTCTCTCTTTCACCCAGATGCTAAAATTGTAAATATCTGCGCAAGCTTTACAGCAGCAGCGTGGCAAATTCAGCTGAAGTCTAAAAACTGTGCATTGACAAGACGTTCAGTTCACGCAGGATCAACTTCAAATTCAACAGCTCACTTGAACAGCTGTCTTTTCAAAGCTTAATAAATAAAAGCATAAATTAGTTGCCCAAAAGCATATAGAATGTAAAATAAAGGGTTAATGCTTTTCTGAGATTTTTTTACTTCCAGTCAACTTGGAAAAACGTTCAGCACTTTGCCTTAAAGGTTTTGGGGAGTAAAGAAATATCTTTGAAATTCACGTATCCTGCAAAGGAGGTGATGAAATCTCTTCGAAAAGTGACTTTAAAATTATTTCATTCAGGATAAAAAGAAAAACGTATTAAAGGCAGGAAGTGTTTCGCTTTGAAACAGCAAAAATATTCCGCGATAAGCCACCTCTTCATCAGAGGTCAGTGAGCTGAGTCCTTGTAAAACATCTTGCAAGATGCTGATCTGAGATAACTCCTCCTCAGATTGTTGGAATGCTTTAAGAAAAATCCTGTTAAATGTGTATAGCCTCTTTCTCTCTCCCTCCCTTTCTCTTTCCTTCTTTTTTTCTCCCTTTGCTTCTTTCTTTCTGTTTCTTTCTGTGAAATCCTTCTGTCTTATCTAAATCCACCTCTCTTACGGAGAGGAACCCATGAATACAGCTCTGCTTATTTTACTACATCTCCTTTTCTCTCTCTCTCCTCTCACTCTGCTCCTCCCTTGTTTTTCCTCCATTTAAAGAAACAGTACACCCATCCAGTGTTTCACATCAATGAGGTCACATGCAACAAGCAGTTTAGGTGTATCCGATCGATGAAGCTAATGCACCTATTATTTTATGTTTTATGCATCCCAATGTTAAAATATGTATATGTTGTTTGTTTTTTGGTTCATAGAGACAAGAGAGTTTCCAGAAATAAGTGAAAGATAATGGAAGGGAAGGATGCAAATGGTCTCAGGTTGATCCACATGATCATGAAAATCAATTATCGTAAAAACACATAATGCAACAGGGCTGGTGCTTCTCTTCAGCAACATATGGGCGAGTTGCAGACACACACAAACCATCATACATGCACACACTCGTACGTAAGGACAGTTTGGATTAACTTACATGGACGGTGAGAGGAAGCCGGAGTACCTGGACAGAACACAGGCATGCACAAGGAAAATATGCAAACATGAGGAAAAATGACCCAAGGCTGGGATTTGAACCCAGGACTTTCATGATGCAAGACAACAGTGGTACCAGCTGAACTACTGAACAGCCCACAGTTCATACAGTTGTTTGAAATTGTTTTACTTGTCATTATTAAACCTAATTTTTATGTTCTTTTTAAAACAGACAACTGATCTAACAACTGATCCAAAAGCTACATATCGTAGCTTTTGGAAACTTCAATATTTGAGGCCATGATGACTAATTTCTTCTTGGCATCATTTTCCACTTTCAGAGAGACTTTGATCACGTACAATTCAAGTGAAAACCTAACTAATCAGTTAAAGATGCAAAGAAACGGTTTGTGTTAGTTTGGAGGTTCACATACCTCTAAACTAAATACTTCACTGAAGCACCATCTGAACTGATTTCAGCATTCAGTTCTTCTTCAACAGGAACATATCAGCTCCTACAGATTGATATAGTGATATTTGGCCTCCGCCTTGAAAAAATACAGTGTCTGACCACACAGAGGAAACATTGAGGAGGAGACACTGAATCTGATTGGTATCAGGTATCAGGAGTTGAAGGGAATCTGGTGTGGAAAGTGTGCATGTGATCATAATATTGTCAGATCCACACGTTGGAAAATGCCAACGTTGGTGTATAGCTGTCTAATATTTATATCAGCTCAAAATTTCTGATCTAAATAACATTTGGTTGGGTTGGGGGTGCTAACTAATTATTGACCAGACGTAGATTAAATCAGTAGAAAACTTTTTCAAGGCACCCCCAGATATATTTTATATTTTGTGCCGGGTTTGTTTGTTCCCTTTCTAATGCCACCCTGGGCTGCCACCCATGAGTGACGCAAAATAGAAGCAACAGACAGGAGGATTAAAACTAGTATGGAAGAGAAAAGAAAGAAGAAGTGAGATGACAGGACGGTCAGAACAAAGTATGACGCAAAAGATCTGACAATGTAAAAGACGAAGAGACGTCCAACGTCAATATCTCAGTAATTATTTATGCATTCGCTCTCCCACATGTCAGACACATGTCTCCGTTTCTCCGTTTCTTCACCCTGTAGCTCCTTTTAACTCCATGCTTGACTTTCCTTTCGACTCCCCCACTATTTCACCTCCTCATCTGTCATCCTAAGCTCTATTTAAACACAAGTAGCAGAGAGAGTGGAAATCATCTTAACCCAGGAACTCGTTTTGGGCTTTGTAATAGTGTCTCTGTCCGTCTCATCAGCTTCATCTCCATCCCCCCTCTCTCTCTTCTCTGTTTGGTTTCCAAGCAACGACCAAGCTGTAGGTAATTATACAGAAGATATCGATCTAGAGTTTTTGGTTATCCCTTCTCTCTCTCTCTCTCTCTCTCTCTCTCCTATAATTTCACTTTGAATCCTACTCTTAATTTTGCTTAATCGCTATAAAATATGGAACACAAAGAGGTTTCGCTCTGTTCTTATGCATATATAAGCACAGGACTCTAAACTATCTGGACTAAGACTCTGTTGGACTGCCCAGCTAAAGGCTTCCTGCGCTTATTATTACGAGGAAGGACTGGATAAAGTCATACAATAATTGCTACATTAAAGTTCTGCTCATAATATTTGCGAAACCAAGATGTGACCACAGTGATTTACAGTGTAATTACCTTGCAAGCATCATAACAAGCAGTTAATTGAGAGTCCATGCATATGTGTGTGTGTGTGTGCGTGCGTGTGTGTGTCTATTTCTGCTATCTCTTTTGACTTCCTCCTTTTACTGCTGAGATCTCACAGACAACCCCCCTACCCTCTGTTTGGTTCACATGAGACCTAATTTATGTTGATCCCATCTTTCAGGAAAAGCTGACATCACATTCTGGTTATTTTTACATGTGTGAGCCTCAGAAACTGTAGCCGTCACAAACTCTCCCTTTTGCCCTTTTTGACTGTCTTATGGTTTGACTTGTTGTTTTCTTGCCTCTCCTTTATATCTTCTTCTTGCCCACAGAACCACACAAATCCCCTCCTCGAGGGCAATACAGGAAATTGGTTTTCTTTCTGATTCTGCTATAATGAACATTCATTCTTTTATTCCAACGATGAAGCGGCACAAACCTTCAGGAAAGGCACATATGAAATATGTGCAGTTTTCGCAGTTCAAGTTGCTGGATTACTAAGTCGTTTGGCTTCAGTCAAATGAAATAAACAATAAAATTTAACTTTACAACAGTAAATTTGACCTGATGAATGTTTTTTTTTCTTCTGGAAAGTAAAAGAAGCATTGCAGTGTTTTGCAAATGTGTTTACTGTGTTGTCTTGCTAAAAAATTATTATTGTTTCATGATCCTGTTGAAGAATGATGCTGCAGTCACCGTATTTCACTGTGGAGATAATGTGAACTGTTAGCTTTTTAGCATGTTTGTGAAAATGTTCAGTTTTAGTCTTGCCTGACCAGAGCACATTCTTCCATTTGCTCTGTGACCTACATGGCTTGTGCCAAACCTTTTTCAGCAATAGCTTTTCTTCAAACTATACGAATAGTTGCTCTGTGGACAGATTACCCCGTCTGAGCTGTGGATCCCTGCAGCTCTTCCAGAGTTACCTCTTACCTGCATCTGTAATTAATGCTCTACTTGACCTGTAAGCCAAAGAAGTTGAGCAACACTTTGTTCCATTTTTGAACGACTAAACTTATACATTGTGTCCAAAGCTTTTTACCTTGTCTGCTTTGTCCTTTGAAAATGATGAATTATTGCCTTCCCACTCAGATCAGATAAGATACCAATACAATACAGTGAAGTTTATGGGTGGAATGAGACAAAAAGTAAAAAAAAAAGAAAAGAAAAGAAAAGTTAGACATTGAAAACTTGTGATCAATAAGAACTGCATTATTTTATTAGTAGATTTGTTTATTTAAGCTGCAATTTCTAGAGTTCACACTACAGTCGGATATAAAATCGTGGCAGAAAAAGCAAAGAACATTTATTTTCATCAACTGACTTCAGTATTTCGTCCTTCACTTGAAAAATCAATCTCTCTCTCTCTTTCTTTCTCTCTCTCTCTCTCTCTCTCTCTCTCTCTCTCTCTCTCTCTCTCTCTCTCTCTCTCTCTCTCTTTGTTTTTAACAAGCATTAACATTATCAGCTGAAGTAATTTCTGTCATTAAATGACAAATAATAAAAAAATACAATTTCAAAAACTATTTAGCCTGTGGGTTTGTCTGTGTTAACTTAAGAAACGCTGGATTTCTTCATGGCTAAACTGAATTTAAAAGCAAGTGGAAATTTCCACTTCAGTTACTTTAACCACTAAATATTTCCTGAGTAAGTAACATGACTGGGGACCATTTTACACAGATTTGTTCTTACACTGCTGACATTTTCCCGACCAACAACAATGGCTGTGAAAGGAAAATAAAAACCTCAGGCAGTCCGCTTCTGCTTGTCCTAATTTCCTTCTGTCACAGGTAGGTCAGGCAGTCGCTGAGCTACTCGGTTTTATGTAAATTTAATAGGACACCTCTAAGAAATCTTCACCACCCGGCTTTCTGAACAAAATAAATCCATAAATCTAAAACATGAGTTACATTAGATTTGACTACAATATAAGGCTTGTGAGCCTCCTTTCTAAAATGTCATGCATTTATTTTGTTCTCTTTGCGTGTAGAAAAGAATCATCACAACTGCAAACAAGAGGCACTCAAGCCACTCCGTCTCTGTTGTTTTCAATCTAATTACTATGTAAATCCATGCAGCAGGTCCTCCAAAGTCTAATCAGAGCATCTCCTCTGACAAGTCACATGTGGAGCCAGTAAAGCATCTTTCCATTGCTTGCATGGAGGAATCAGTGTAGCATAAAAATAAATATCTGGGTCCACCATCAGCTGACGTCTAGGGATTAAAAGAGATTTTTTTTTCTGTTTATTTTATTTTTATTTATCTTCAGTTTATTGAATAAATTAAGCAAAATTCTATTTGAAATGGGTAAGGTTTGCATTTTTAAATGAAATGAGAGTAATTGTTAGTGAGCTGCATGCTTCACTGACTGAGCACATGTGTTTTATTACAGCCCTTTCTGGTAAGAATCCTCATAAAATGACCCCACTGAGCTCCTGCTGATGGCAGCGCGCTTGGAAATGAGATTTTAAGCAAATCTAATAACGATGCTGTCCACTCGGATCAATATTAACGTGCTCGTGGCGACTGGTTTGAAACATTTCAGTACAAGACAAAAGAGCGACCCCTGCTGGAAATGTACTGCAAACACACGCAGAGTTGCTAAAAGTGACGATGGCTCACAATGATAATATAAAACACCGAGAACTGCATAATATTCACTCATGCACGTTTCCCCAAAGAACCCAATTTGTTTGGTTTTGAATTCTCATGACTTAAAATAACAAAACAGTTTTTGGGTCAAATCTTTGTGGTTTAGATAACAACTTCCTCTGGTTTCATCAACCAGAAACCACAGGAACTTTGATGCTCTATGGTGTGAATCAGAACAACAAGGCAGAGTTTCTCTCTTTCTGAAAATAAAACAAATTACACTTCTCACGTATATTGGTGTATTTGTTTTTAAACAAGGCTTACAGTTTGGTTCTGGAGGGGTTCATCTTCCACGAGGTCAGATGGAGATAACTTTTTCCCAATTGGTTATATAAACTGAATTTAACTGAGCAGTGTTGAGCAGTAGATAGAACTGAAAAGTGTGCAATCAATTGCAGTGTGGTGTATTTTACAGGATTAAATTTAGCATAAATGGGCATGAATTGCTTCTGAACGTCTCACAAAGTTCTTGACGTGACATTTGATGTAAATCAGAAACATAAAAGTGAACTGAACTCAAATTAATTGAAGTGGATGACCTTCATGACCCTTTGGTTTGTTGATTTAAGATAATTTCAGTCGTTTTGCCATAAAAAAACAGTTTATAAAAATAAATTGTTTGCGTTTCGTCACTTGTCAGTTCCTAATTCCTTTTGTAAAAATGTAACTTAGCAGTTGGCGTGACAGAAATGAAGCCAATGAATTAGCACAACAAAATCAAAAACACAAGTCATCTCAGAGATTTTTGCATTTATTGAAAAATATATAGATATAGATATTAATAGGATTGTCAGTGTACAGGTAGAGAGAGCTTGAGATAAATATTTCCACCAGCACTTTGAATTGGCTCAGTGAACATTGAGAGGTCGTTTGAGAGTTACTGGGACGGTGTGGTGCTGGAGTTGGTCGCTCCTTTGGCCTGGTTAATCTCCAGGCTGTTAATGATTTTCTTCACCCACTGCTGAGTTGCGTCGACACAGACCTCTTTGCCACCTTTCATCAAAAACCTGCAACAGAGATGAGGAAAGAGGCTGATTAGTTTCTTATTGTTCGTCGAAAGCCATGTGAATGCTGAAAACAATAAAAACATGCATTTGTTGTTCATTAGACGCATAAAAAAGTAGTGGTAAACTATTTGGATTTAAATTTAGACGTGTTTTCTAGTATCTAAAGATACTTACAGCACACCCTCCATGGGACAAAGAGAGTCTGTGTATCTGAAGTTCACCACTGCTGTCTTTTGCAGCCGTTTCTGAAAGAACTTGAAGCAGCATTCGTCCGGGCCGAAGAAATCTAAAAAAGGCTGGTGTAAATAAAAATGTACTTTGCATGCAAAAGTAAAGCTTACAACAATACTTCTGCCTGGAAATGTAGGGCCGAAATCGTCAAGACACGTTGGAACAGAAAAATATATTCAGCTAGGATATAGAATTTATTTAAAAAGCTGGTGATCTTACTGGCATAAGTCTGAAGAGCGAGGGATGAGAGAAGCAGGAGGCAGGTCGCCATGATTACGGAGTTCTTCATCATCACCATGTTGTCTGTCGTCTGGTGTCTCTCAGGCGTGCTTGCAGGTCCGGCTGAGTTGTCTGTGTGTGTCTGCTCCACTCAGAGTTCCTTTTTATTACGTTGCACCTTGCATGTGTGTGTATTTGCAGAACAGGTTCCATGACAAAACCTTACCTGCAAAAAAAAACTTGCGGTCATGTGGTCAACATTTCTCAAAAGGGGAAAAGCTCGAGGGTTTAAAAAAAAAGGGGGGGTGGAGAGGATGATGTGCTGTGGGTTTCAGGCGAGTTCTTTGAAACTGAGAACATCGCATCATCTCAGTTTCTGGTATACAGGCATTTATGTGTCTGTATGTGCAAATACATTTATGCTTCAGCATTTGCATGTCTGCAGCGTGTGCAGATGCACGGTGGCTTGCATCTTCCCCACCTGTTACTACTCGCGTTAATGGTTTGCTTCCGCCCACGGTGAACTTCAATGTCAAGGAAAGGAAAACAAAGGTCAATTTGAACAAAAAGATGCTAATATTCAGTAATAAACGTTTCTTTGGACTGGGTGGGCCACTATAAAGCAAGCAAAACATGTTGGTCAAATGAAAAGATATAACTTCTCTCAAATGTCTTATTATTCATAAACACTGACTGAGGCCTGCAGGGCTTCAGATGTTGTTGAAAACCAAACTCTCTCCTTAGTTTAGAATAACGGCTGTCACTGTGGTTCTCTGCTGTCCTTGGAAAAATCTTTGCACCTCTCCAGCCCGTTTCCCATCTATTCCTTACTTTCATTGGTTCGGGCTTTGAGCTTGAATTACACCTGATACAACATATTGCACTCCATCATGAAAACTCTGGGTTTTCATTTAGAAAAACCTAAAATAAGAATATAAAACATTGAAGTTTGTGTTAGGAAAGTGACAACATGATAAGAAAGTTAAAGGGGCATTAATGCATTCCCAATGCACCTTTACATTCCAACCTTTTGAACCTTTTCTTCTCAGCAAACCAGTTGAGAAGAAAGCAGTCAGGTGCGTTTTCCGCACATGCTGATTGTGGTGTAGAAATATTTCAGGGTATTTCATGAGGGGAGATGCTGCATTGCTTTTTTTAACCACAATGCGTGGTGAAATCTTTTCAGAGACGACAGGAAGTGACGGGCCGACAGTAGACATTGTGGTTATTAGTTAGCACACCAAATCCAGCTTAAACTTCTACTGCTAAGTAGGTCATGGAGACAAGACTTTTGAGGAGATTTGACAGGTGATATCATATTTCTGAAATTATTGATTGAATATACGTTTTAATTGGTTTTCGAACATTGAAAGTTTCTTATGACCAAACTGCCATATTTTATAAAGCCCAATATTCTATATTATCCCAACAAAGGCCTTTATTCTTAGACTGCAGATCGAGTCTCTCACAGTAAGATAATGACTTCTACACATATTGAATTCCTGTTGTCATAAGAACCTGCTTCCAGTTTTTGTTGGGTGTGTAATCACCTTCCCTATTTTAATAGAAGACCCTGAGATGTCCTTGTAGTTACACTGGTTTAGGTTAACAGGGGACGTCCCGTGATGTATCGATCACCTCTTCGCTCTCTTCACTTTCCATGTATGTAGGCAATTGCCATTTCTGCCTTCCGGTTCTCTCTCAACCTCAACTAAGCGTAGACGGTCGCCCGTCTCGACAAACTTTCAACCTCTGCTTTTTCTTTCCAGCTATCATCTGCTCCATGGAAGAAACTGATTTTAGAGCTTCAAATCAAAGTTGATGATATCCTGAAGAAGATATTCATCCTCTACAGAGTGCAATATTCTCAAAGTATGTTCATATTGGGATTGTATTTAAAAACTTTTAATGCTTTAGACACCAACTTTATTGACACATCCAGTAAAGATGTCATACTAAAATATTTAAATAACTGTTGATTAGAGTATATCTACAAATTCCGCTATAAAAAAATAATTGATTTAATTAAAATTCCTCTGGCTCAATTATTCACACCACTGATACACGTTCCAGGGGTTTTCCATATTGGCCATAAGGGCTTGTTGAGATTAAGATATTTGCAGTGGTACAACTATATGATGAATTATTTTCTGCTTTGCACAGCTTAAAAAAAGACTATTTTTATCTAGAAAATAAATACTCAGCTCTTGACATATTACAACCATTAACTGCAATTAATTTAATTGGTACTTAGGTAATTTGCCAGCAAAAAGTGGTGTATAATTCTGAAATGGATGGATTATGAATTATTTTTAAAGTCTATACTACTTTATTCAACCCCCCAACACTCTATTACCCATAAGAAAAATGCAGAAAATCAGGAAATGTACTAACAAGTAAAGGCCTGTAACTGTGGTGTTGCCACCAACATGTTTCAATATGACCACGGTGGGTCCGAGGTGATGTCCAGATTTGGTGCTTCCACTTCACACAGCTTTTTGTTTTTCCAAAACCTTTCATTTTGATCTCATCAGACCAGTTGTTTGCCATTTCCTCTACATGTAAACATCTTTTTATGACATGGGGAAATACCATGTCCAAATTTGTTGAGTCCCACGCTGATAGTTGTTCTGGAACATTCCAGATTGTTCAGCGTTACACGGTGTACTTCTCTGAATAAACCTCCACATAACTTTCTTCCTAAGCTATTTGCTGTGCTCCTTGGTCTTTGTGATCCCGTTTGCTCAAAACTCTGAGATGTTCACAGAACCGCTATGGTTTTGAGATTAGATTACACAGAGACTAATTACAGGTATTTAGGTTACATCTGAATGCAATTGGCTGCATTTGATTTTATTAATAGTTGTCAGGGTAAAGAAGGTTTGACAATACAGGCCACACATTTTAGATTAGTGTTAGGAATAGATTTTGAAATCTGCATCTCTGCTTCATCCCACAATTATACATTACTTTGTGCTGGTTTGTCACACAAAATCCCAATAAAACTTATTCAAGTTTGAGATTCTAAGAAGACAAAATGTGAAGCATTTTAAAATAAAGCACTATCTTACGTTTTCTAAACTGGTCTTTTGTTCTGTTTCCAGCTATACACCCCAAAAAATGTCAAATCAATTTGCAGAAAAACCACGAAAACACAGGATGTATGAAAGTGGTTACAAATTATTTGTAAGAATTGTACACACAGAAATTGCAGTCCTGATTTCTTTAAGACAAATAATTTAGTTTTTGGTTTGAGGAATAAGACCAAAGTTTTATCATGGGAGGACAGTCCTTTTAAAAGGCTTTATTACCTCTTAATTAAATTAAGATGAATATTTTATCTACGTTCTCCTCATTCCTTGTTATTTTTAACTTGGTTAAGAAGAATTAATAATTAAATTAATGACTAAATTATTAGTGCTTCTTTTTTTCAGAGTATCGAGAAAACATTTCCTTTAAGTTTTTATTTTTTTTACAAACCTGTAGAGACCAAAAAAAAAACCCAAGAGGAGACTGACTTCAGCATAAATTCCTCATTTGCTTACTCAAACGGAAACCTGTGGTTTGTAACTGAGGCAGGGGTACAATGCATCTACATGCTCATGTAAAAACCAACAGAGTCAATGCAAAATTCAGATATGTACAGTATAGGCCCAAGTAACCTTAGAGGCTGCACAGTTGGCATTTAGTCAGGTGTGTGGGCTGTAGGTGCTTAATCGGTGACTATTAAAAAAAAAGAAAAAAAAAAGGTCTTGTGGCCTTAACCTCAGTCCTAAAATTACACCGGTGTGAAATATAAACACCACTGATAAAGTACAAAAATCTTTCAAAGTAACAAAGTGAAGCTTTACAAATTTAAGTGTTGCTCTAGTTCAGAGCAAAGTTAATAAACACAAAAAAACGTTGGGAGAAGTGATAGAAATTAAACAAGCGTGAAAGTAGACGAAGGACCTGAGGTTTGATGGAAAGTGTGAAATGGAAACTCTGCTTGAGGGTGAGCGCTACGCACAGATCAGCAAATCCCCACCGCAAAATTACCCTTCATATACACTTACCTTTAATCTGCGATTTTTTTTCTCTTAACATCTACCCAGGAAGGAATCTGGTTAGAAATTCTGAGAACTAGATTTTACATGATGTTGAAATAAAATTAATTCAAAGAACTGAAACGAAATTTCACTCATTACCTAATAAGGGCCTGGTAACTGAGAAATAGATTAACACTTTTCTTATATGTAGCATCTTTACGGGAGATCGAACTAATTTCTCCCAGCAATGAAATAAATCTAGTAATTATATGCAAATTTATGCAGCCATTACTCCAAATCAACATAAGAATCAGGATTAAAGTTAGGAAATGCACCCAGGGACAAAGTCCTTAACATTTGGGGACATGATAAAACTAAAATTAAAGTATTTCCCAATAATGACAATTGTTACATTTGGAAGAAATAGGGAAAAAAATTGAACACCTCTCGTTATTCTGCCTTTATAACAAATAGAAACAATTTTGGAAATCCTAACTGCCCCAAGCAGAAAAGATTTGATCAGATTTAATGTTAAACTGAGAAAAAAAATGTGCTATGTGATTTATTTCAGTAAGTTAGTTCACCAAGTGAAACACTACACAGATAAATTACACACAGATTGATGTTTTCAAGCCTCTATTTCTGTAAAGTGTGATGATTTTCCTATGACGGCTAATGAAAACACCATATTTAGAATGAGAATATGACATCCAACCAATAAAAAAATACTTTTATTCAGAAATTTGAGCTTAATAAAAAGTCCATTTATTTACTGCTTAAAGATACTTTTCAGAAAGAATGTATTCTTATTTACTGGATGTGACTGTTTTGTTGCGCAGATGTTGCTTCTATCCGATCAAAATCAGATGGCATCATGCAGAAGGCGGCGTTTGTTACTGAGTCAGTCAGGAGAAGTGAAGAGTTGTAAACCTAGTAATTGTTTGACATTTAAATGTGATAATGCAGAAGCATTGTGAAAGATGTTGGCAACTCTTGAGCACTTACTGAAAGCGCATTTGTGATTGAAGCCTAAAACATCGCCACATGTTTGCTCAGTTTCAAAGAGTTTCATCTGAATTCGGAAAAATTCAGCTATATCTATTGAAGTGTTTTGCTGACTCAGAGCTCTGTGCTAATTCACCCACGAAAAAAATCAAATCAAATAGGGAAAATAGAGGAATATTTGACAACAAATAATACTCATGGCTTCTTTTATTGGCGGTGGTTGCCTTAGATTAGAGAGAGGTTCATGTGTTAACCTACCTACAGTCAAGATGACACTGGCTTGTGGCAGACTGCAACATAGCACGTTGAAGAAAACTGGTTAACCACATCAAGCTGACAGGAAACATTCAGCACAAGACAAGAAGCAACGATTGTTTGGGTTTTAAATGATATGTTGTTTTCTAAGTAATACTGTAATTCATCTGTAACTAAAACACAAGAGAACAAGCTGTTTTTAATGCACTACAACGTCTCTGTTCAATTAACTTTGGGGGGAAATACAGGTGAATCTTCTATTGGCAGAAATTTAAAAAGTGACCAGTAGGTGGCAGTAAATACAAATAATTGCTGAGTTACTTCTTCGACTGTAGATACAGCACAGAGCAGAAGTCAGAAGTATTTTATTATTCATTTGTAGATAGTTCTTAATTCTTTGATTCACATTATTATCAGAAAGCACAATAAAGACTTTCTGCTCAGAAGTAAAAAGCGCTGCTCATACATCCCTCCAGTTTTAGCTTCTCTTTATAAGCTTCCTGTTAAAACAAGAGCAGAAACCTTTTCTTCTCATGATCCAACTCCACCACATTTCAGTGATCTAATTGTTTGTGATGTGCACATTCTCAGCAGAGTCATATAGTTGCTCATTTTGGCAGGTCTTTCAAAGAACATTGCAGGCATATCTTCGCGCCGCCCCACCCCCCCGCCCAGTGATCTTTGTCAATACTAAGCTACATGTAAATCTAAAAACTGTTCTTAATTGTTTTCTCCTATAACTTGGAGTTGAAGGAACTCCCTTTATTCTCCCTTTAATCTTTGCTCTGAAACTCACACATTGAAACAGAATATCTTTTATATTTCAGATAAAGATTTCACAAGCATTTTTTTCCCCAAAGTGTCATTTGGGTTTTCAGGCTTTAGACAAATTATGTTTAGTAGGTTGTTGACCTCTGGTCTGGCCACAATGCGTTTAGCATTGTTTCCTTTCCAGAATCTACAGCTGTCATGAACTAGGTTAACCTCCCAGATGAGCTATTTTTGTTATCAACTCTTGCTTCTGTGTTGTTTTGTTCAGCGTCTCCATTTTGACTTCTTAACCCCTCCAACACCATTAACCTCCTTAATGATGGCTGCACTCACTGAGCAGAATATCTGCCTATTGTTTTTTTTATAGGTTGTTCTTGATCACTTTTTTACACATAACTATTGACAAAGTTAATGACCTAAATGAGTGAATCAATTATGATTTTCTCTACTGTCAACAAAAAAACTCGCAGCTCATTTTAGTGTCCGTTGCCTTTTGATTGCCATTCAGATTTCAGTTTTGTTTCTCTTCAGTGACTAAAACGTAGAAATATGTCTTAGTTAATAAGTTATGAACATTATACGTATGTAAACGCATCTGAACGCGTCATGCTCACTGAGAGCATCATTGTCCTGATTCCGTCAGTCCCTGGTTTACTTGTTTTGTCCGTCTTTGCTGATTTAAAGACGTCTGGCCCATGAATGTCTTACTTTGTCTTGCAGACGTCAGGTTTAACAGTGGAGCATTTTCTCTGCCAGCAGACTGGTTGTCTTGGAGAAACACCACGATGAAAACTCAGGAAACTCTGTGTAATGTAGGGGAATCAGAACCTTCTTCCAGGATGAAAAAGATACTTTTGCTCAAACTACTTAAGAGTTTCTGCAAATTACTGTTCATCCAAAATCCACGGCTATTCAGCATCTATGATCCCTTTATTTGTTTATTGGTACCTATATATAGATATTATCTTTTCTTTAAATCTGTACATGTCCGACAAAGGGTAAATAATTTTAGAGTAAATTTTTTTTTTTTAGAAGAATCTGTACATGCGTGATGAATAGAAGCGACATCCTGCTGTCTACAGCTGAGCCCGTCTGGTGCCTGTTCTTACCAACAACATAATGTTCCCAGATAACATATCAGAAACCTCCTCACTCTGACATAATCTTGTGTAACTGTGATAAAAATTCATGTACAGCAGAAACCGAGCCAGTACATATGTAAAAACATAAGGCGAGACTCCCTAAGCTCAAGGGAAAAGAGGTCAGATTCCTTCTTGGAGCTTCAATTTCAACAAATTTAGAAGCAGAATTGAAGTTTTATTGCTTTGTCAATATGGTTAATATGTTTGTTTGCCTATTTGATTCATGGATAGGCTATATATCACTGCCAGCGATGCAGAAATTTGACGTTTCATCTGATATTTTTAGAGAGGAACTTCCTGGAAGTAAGCTATCAAATATCAGGACATGGTGGAGGAAGCAGCCAATCACAACAGCATTCAGGGGAATGAGAAATGTTCTGCTCATTTCTTCCTCAGAGATATCTGAACTACGCAGACATGATGCATTTACTGCACGTTGATCCAAATAATACCTGGTAAAAGTGAACTTTGAGTCAGAACCGACTGCAAAATGTGATGAAATCCATTGTTTAAATGTTAATCAATAGGAAGAGTCAAAGCTCAAACTGGATTGTTGAAAACAAGCATGGATGCGTGTGTGTTGATGCTTGTTTCTCTCTGTGTGAGTGTGTGTGTGTATTTTTACAGGATGCTGACCGGGTACATGACTTCTGTTCAAGCCAGGAAAAGGTTCAAGGAGAGGCTACGAGGACTAGGGATTATTTATCCACAGGATGCAAACGGAAGATCACAGTCAACAGTCTTTATCATATGTACACTCTTTATTATTCATTAGCAGTAATCAGTCTTTTTAATTTTTTTTAAATTTTTTAACATGATTGTTTTGTGTAGAAGGAGCTGAAAAAGTATTCTTACCTCTAATACCTGTTGACATTTTCTCATCTTACCAGAATCTTGAAATGCAGACTAAACATGAAGGAAGTTATTTATGTATAAAACGATTTTTAAAGTCTTGCCACATTTTCTGGTCTTGGGTCATTCTAAAATGGTATTATTTCATAATATGCTTTAATCTATAGTTACATTCTCTCTCTGGCTGGACGTTTGGGGTCACTGTCCTGATGGAAGGTGAACTTCAGCCTCAGCCTCCAGTCTTCAGGAACCTCTAATTTATTTTTCTTTCAACGTATCACTGAATTTAGCTCCATGTATCTTCCCATAATCTCTGACCACCTTTTCTGACCCAGGAGAAAGCATCATCTTGTGGCACATTCATTTCTCCCTTCTTTCATCTTGCTTATCTGATCAGAGAACCTTCTTCAACACAATTGTCGTATTCCCCCAATTTTTTCCAACTTAAATCCTCGTGGTTTTCTTTCAATAATAGCTTTTTTTCCTTGTTATAGAAAGTGTTGAAATTAAATCTGACATAGTTAATTTGAGCCTGCTGGATTAGCTGTAAACTACGGTGGCCGAGAGGTGCAAAGCAATACCAAATTACAAAATCACTACAACATTAACGAAAACACAACCACATTAAGAAAAACCGAACGACATTAAGAAAAACCGAACCACATTAAGGAAAACACTACGACATTAAGAAAACACTACGACATTAA
>CAEGAF010103976.1:0-14105 GCA_903067075.1 Micropoecilia bifurca
CCTGAACATCTGAAGGAATCACTCTAAGCCTGATGACCTGGTGAAGCAAGCAGTGAGGGAACAAGGTGACAGTTGGACGTTACAATACTTGCAGATGAATATCAATTATTTTCTAGGAAAGAAAATATCGATATATATCGTGATATCGATATTATTATACAGCCCTAGTAATGAATGATATAAGCACTTGTAATGTGTTGTATATTCTTTCATAAAACAAGGAGATAACATTTTCAAACATACATTTTTCCTAAGTGCTGAATTAAGACAATACAATTGACATATTGGTTACATCCTCCTGCTCTTTCCTAGAAAGAGCCTTTGAAAAAGGTTGTGTATTGAGTGTTTCTCTTAATATCAGAGGTTGACATTTTTGAATTGTGGCGACTCCAAGTGATCCTTCATTCAGAGAAACCGTGAACCTCCACTACCGGATCAGCAGCTTCTGACACCTTTGCTGGCGTCTTTCTAATCCGGCATTGTTAGCGAAAACCTAAATGGTATAAAACTTGCAGATAACTTACACAATAAGCAGAGGAACCACTCTATGAATCTAGCACAATCCTAATGATTTTCTAATCAGAACAAATCAAGTACTGTATTTCATGAAGGGACACCGGTTGAGGCACCAACCTGGATCCATCAGGAAACACCAGAAGGCCGCAGCCGTTGAACAGGCCGTTCTCAAACTGTCCGGTGAAGCAGGTCCCGTCGCTGAAGATCAGCTGACCCAGGCCGTGACGCAGACCTGCGGCAAGTGGCACAATAAGAAGCAACATTTATAAAAGAGGAGCCAGTATGGTAAGAATGAGGAAATCTATTAGTTATTAACCTAGCAGGACCAAAGCTAATTATAAATATATTGTTTTTAGAACCAAGGAATCACCAACGGAGACCGATTCTGTAAGATTCACCATTTGCATGTTTCTGTTCTTCCATTTGGGTTTCTGTTGCTTCTAAAATAATAATAATAATAATAATAATAATAATAATAATAATAATAATAATAATAATAAATTAAGCACTAAAAATGAACACCAAGCCCTTTTTTGGCAATAAGTTTATGTTCTTTTTGTATCTGGTTGCAAGAATGTTCAGCACAATGTCACAAATCAGCAGACGTTGTCCGTCACCCAGCAACCGCAGCAAAGCTCCAGCACATTTGGTCAGCAGGTTTTACCACTGTATGCACTAAACAATGGCTGCTGGAAATACAAGATCTACCATCCGTAAAGCACTTGCTGCATTCCTCTTGGTTGTGCAGGAGGCTCTACTTCTGCTTTTCAAAGAAGCACATTTGTATACTTATTAATTTGTTTGAAATGAAAATGGCTCCATATTAGGGGGGCGTGATCAGCAGCAGCTTACTTGGATTTAAAGTAAAACAGGCAGAACTGAACAGGCTGAAATCTCAACATCTAGGAATGATTGTGTGCAAAAAATATAATGAACATGTTTTGTATAGGCCACAAAGCACATGTAACATGTCCTGTTCACGGAAATATTACATGAATTTCCTTCTAATTCATGTAAAGCACTTAGAACTGCCTTGTTGCTGGAAATGTGCTATATAAATAAAATTACCTTTAAATCTAATCTTTCATAAAACTTTACCAAAAATCAAGTCTTTGGGGTAATAAGGAAAGACCAGAAAATAGCAGATTATTTGTAAGATAAATCAACCACTAACGTGTTTTTATAAAGTAATTCAAAAACCCAATCTGCCTTTTCTAAAATGTATATTTATTCAATTAAAAACATCAACAATCCGTCTATCCATCCCCCGACTCATTAGTAAACAAAACCCAGAGAAACTTAAACTCCTCCACTTGGGAAGAGCCTCTTCATGTACGTTATATTATCTGGGTATGTACAGTTTTACCTTGGACACATTATAAAAAAGGACAGATATGGTTCTGGAGTAATAAACCCAGATATCCAGTATGAAAGGACTGCTGAGTTGGTGCTTGAATCACAGACGAAGGTTGGTGTCTTTTATGGAGCATAAGCCCTTGTTGAGGTTTGAGTCCTGCCTTGTATACACAGGTTATGTGCTGTGATTTTATATATAATGTTATATTTCCTCTTATTCATTTAACAGACTGTCCATTTACCATAACCAGAGACAAATCAAAACCATGAATCTTCAGCTCATCCTCTGCCAGCACAAGTCTGTGGAAAATAACTCATATTTTAGGCAACAAGGGTGACGACAGGACATATTAGAAACGTTGTTGTTGGAATAGTGGATGCTATTTTTGCAATGTAAAGGCCGTTGCAAACAACTGATTAAATGTTTCCATTTGCTGGTGTAGAAAATCCAAGAAACTGTTTCCTACAGTGTCATCATGGGGCCTGCAGGTTCTTACTATGAATGGTGTGGAAGTAGGTGCCTCTACATTCAGAGTAAGACTCCACACATTTAACTTCCACACTATCAATCAATCAATCAATCAAATCAATCAAATTTTATTTGTATAGCACATTTCAGCAGCACGGCATTTCAAAGTGCTTTACATAATTTAAAATAAACATCAAAACAGAGACAGAGATTTTGAAAAAGATTAAAAAAGATAACATTATTAAAAGTAAAAATAAAAACATTTAAAAACATTGATTCACATGAGGACTTGCCCTTATGGCGTCTCCTCAAACAGAGTTTTAGCAGAGCGACATCATACAAGGATTATTAAACCTCAGAGCTTTAGCTAACTGCTTTTCATATGGACACTTTAAAGGGATGTGAAGCAACAATGTTTGCTTCATGCTGCTCTTTTTTGGCAACGTTTTGACTAGTTAGAACTGTTTAACCCTCCAGCACTCTTAGCGCGACGCTCAGGAAAGGCGCAGCAGATGTCACGGCCGGTCAGCCAGGTTGACCCACCAGCTCTTCACACACACAAAAAACAAACAAAAAACACAGTAAAAATCTGAGGGGTCCAAATGAGCGCCCATAAAACTACACTTGAAACTGCGCTTCTTCATTTTTAGTTTACAAAAAGATCACCAAGCCGCCAAATAAGAAAAAGTAAACCGACAAGTAACATTTAGGTTTAGGACATGTGACAAGATGTTTTGACACAATCCTTTTTTCTCCAGAATTCTGTTTATATTAAGTAGAATTAGGAAATAAAACGAAGTACAGCTGCAGGCGCTACTGTCTACACCACAATCACAGAGGAGCGAGTCCATTACTGTGCTGAGGACGAGCTGGTGTCTTCCTAGAGGAATAGGATTTAGCGAGAGCTCACAAAGTCCCATGAAACTGAGAAGAGGAGCATGCAAGCTCTAGGAGGGTGGAGCTAAGAGCAGTTCAGGATTTACTGGTCCTTGGCAAAGGGTAAAGACGGGTAGAGGCCAGTGAGCATTGTCCATTGCTCCCAGCTAATGGCAAAGTAAATTAGGCAGTCCATCTGTCAGGGCTGCTTAAAGAGCTGCTCTCTGCCTAATCTGAGCAGGGTTTTCACAAGAGATTTGGCAAAGCGATTTGGCAGCTTTGGCCTCCATTTTCAAAGTCCTTCCTTCCTGAAACTCCCTGCGTCCACAGAAGCCGGTGCAGAGATCAGGATGGCTAAGGAAGAGGGCCAACAGCATTTCAAGTCCAACCCTCCATCATGCGTGAGGCCTGACAAGTGAGCAGCAGCCTCTGGCAGGCATTTCATGGGCTGGCTGCTGAAATCCAACAATCTATGAAGTGTCAACGAGAGTGCAATCATCTGGCAGCAAACACCGTCGGTGGTGTCTTCCACAAAGCGTGACAACAGATGCGTCAGATACAAATGGGGTTATTGAATATAATAAAATCAAGTGGCAGCAGTTTACGGATCACGATGAATGCAACAGTTTATTTTTCGCTCAAAGCACACATCATTTACAGGCTGTTGAAGCCAGGGACGGCCATTTCCTCTGCATCTCCGCGGCTCGGTCCCCTTGGAGCAAACTTAATCTGTCTCCCAGCTTCTTTATAACGCCTCTCTCTTAGCTCATGTTGGGTCATGGTCTCTGGCTAATTACGGTTTAGCTGAATTTGTCCGGCTTTTATGTCAATCAATAGCGGTAATGCATAGATGTTAAATGACCGCACAGGCAGAGAACAGTAGTAGATGAGTACTGGCTGCGCCGCGGCTGCTGTGGATGTACCGGTCCTACTTCCTGTAACCCGATAGCCCCTGGGCTCGTCTTGAGCCGGCACTTGACTGAATTATTCATACGACATGGAAGACCTCTGTCTGACACACACCTACGTGTTTGTGTGCAAACAGTGACTTTGCATGCAAAGACACAGAGACGGTCTGTGTTCCCGACGAACGCCGTGCAAAGGAACACGCACACAAGCTTGCACACAATAACATATTACTGTTCGCAGTGTTAATTCAACATTTCACGCTCAAAAAGAAAAGGATGTGTCATCACACATATTTTGGATGTGGCAGAAAATAATAGCTTCTCAGGGAAAAGCAAATGAGGTGCTGCAAAATGGAGTCCCGGCAGAAAATAAAGGTGTGTGAATATTTGGAGATGCACAAAGAAGCATGTTTATGATTTGTATAATTATTCTACTGTTGTGTAATGTTTTAGGAGATGAGAACACAGAACTGACATCACATTGTTTTCTTCTTCCCATATGAACTGAGAGTTTGAGTAGTTAAACAGAAAGATCCCACACACAGGCTGTTCACCTTTTCTAAAGATATCTGGAGCTGTACATGATCACATATTGCAGATTAAAGAGAACTATTATACAGAACATCAATATTAAAGGTAAAGTGCCCTATGAACATTTTTCGGGTGGTTTGGATTTCCAAGAACTAAGATTTTGCTGTTTTTGTGACATTTAGGAGGTGAAATTAAGTTTACAGTGTGATCATAAAACACTTTGAAACCATTTTTTTGGTCATAATATTTAATAACTAATGGAAACTGAATCTAAACAGTTGTCTAGATCAGTGGTCCCCAACCCCCGGTCCGTGGACCGGTACCGGTCCGTGGACCAATTGGTACAGGGCCACGCAAGAAATAATTAAATATTTCCGTTTTACGCATTATTTGAATCTGGAGGATCTTTTATCTTGAAAATCCTTTAACCCATTGGTCCCCAAACTTTTTCCTGTGAGGGCCACATAACTTTTCCCTTCTCTGGTGGGGGCCGGAGTCAGTTTGTAACACAAAAAGTGTGACGATTGCAGGAGAGACTAAATGTAAAAATACATTGTTTTCGTGAACATTTTAACTCACGGTAATGACTAACGGAGCCCTGAGCTCGTTTCTCTGCAACGAGACGGTTCCATCTGGGAGTGATGGAGACAATGACACCAGAGCTGTGTTGCTTGAGGACAACCTGCTTGGTCTCTATGTGGTGAAGCAGTTTGTAGCTTAATTTCCTCATTAGCAGCCGGTCGCCGCATGTTAGGCAGAGCTGCTTGTAATGTGAGACTCACCTACTGGTCCGGGATAAATCCATTCTCCTGTCTCGTCTCTGGGCCTTTTCCCCTTTGCTAAGAAAATTTCCGAAGACATCTGATCTGTTTCTGACTGATTTTGCTGCTTGTGGGCTCAGCAAGTAACCAGACTACTAATGATTCACTTCCTGCTAAAGAGCCCCCTGGTGGTTGAAGAAAAATCCACATATAGACGGATTATAGTCCGGAAAATACGGTACATGAAAAAAAATCTGAATGCTCTCTGGTATCGTTCAAGGGGCCGGACCAAATGTGGAGGCGGGCCGAATTCGGCCCACGGGCCGTAGTTTGGGGACCACTGCTTTAATCGGATTCTCTCGGTTACTTGTGCGCCAATATTGAGCCACAAGCAGCAAAATGAGTAAGAAACAGATCAGATGTCTGGAAAGTTTCTTTGCAAAGGGGAAAAGGCCCAGAGACGAGACAGGAGGATGGACTTGTCCCGGACCGGTAGGTGAGCCTCACATTACAAGCCGCTCTGCGTAACGGCTTGTGCCTTAGCACCTCTTCACCCCCGGGCCGCAGCAACATTTCCAGGTCTTGACCGGTCCACGGTAATAAAAAGGTTGGGGACCACTGGTCTAGATGTTTTGGCAGACCAGGACAACCTTGTATTATTTGGTAATTATTAATCTGAGCAAACAACAAACACACCTCGGGTTCCACAAGGCTTTAGGTTTGGGTCTCTGATATTCAAATCAGCTTGAGCAACAACGGTGAGGAGAAAATGAACAAAGGAGATCAGAGAATCTGGCAACGCAGCGAGGAAACCGACAGACTTTAACCGCTGGGAAGGTGGATGCATGATTAATCAGGAAAAATCAATGCAGAACCTGAGCAGGAAAACGGAGGGAAGTCGACCAATAAACAGAGAGGAAGCTGAAAAACACACAAACGAATTAAACTGAACCAGAAACTGAAGATGGTGACACTTTATTTGAAGGGTTGTGCGAAAGACGCGACGGTGTCATAAACATGACATAATGCCTGTCATGAACATGAAGGAGTCTTCATGAATTTCTGACTGTCGTCATGACGTGGTAAATGATGATACTATTAATGGAAATGTGACGTTTCTGATGGACTTTTAATGCAGCTGTGCTTTAAAAGTGTCATTATTTACCGACTGACAACAGTCATAAATGTTCATAAAGACTCGTTCATGTTCATGGCAGGTGTTTTGTCATGTTGATGATGTTCATGTCAGTCTAATACAAACCCCTTCAAATATCTGTTACCCTAAAGACTCAGGCCAGAATAAGATGGTAGTAAATTACAGATATCTTGGGACTATATTGAATAATAAGTTAAAATTTACCCACCATTCACAGTACCTGCTAAAAAACAAAGAAAACTCACTTCAGGTTGTCAACAATTACTCTATTTTATAGATCATATATTGAATCTGTGCTGACATTTTCTCTCCTCTGTTGGTTGGGAAATGTTAGTATTAGGTCACCAAATGCACCAAATTACTCTGCTCAGTAATATATATTACTTTGCTACATATTACTCTGTGTAAGTGTATTGAAAACTTACAGAACTGTTCAATAGTGTCAAAAAGTTATTTTAGATTTCATGTCGTTTTATAATCATTCTTTCTGTAACATTACATTTGGGGCTTGAATAAATCTGAAATTTGAAAACACAGCAGAACTGAAGAAAAATACAAAAACAATATACAGAACTTCCTTAACGATATGTAATAATCAACAACCCCAATCAATCTGCTTAAACAAGTGAGAACCAAAAACACAAAGATGACGGCGCTACTTTCCATCCACTCCACAACCTTTCACCTCTTTCTGTTGTTCCGTTCAGAAACTCTTAGCTCCAGACTGTCGGCCTACGCAACGCTTCACATCGCTACACATTCACCGAATCCTACAAAACTACGGCAAATCAAAGAGTTAAATGGTGAACTGGCAACACGATAGTTACCCAATTATTACTCACATTCATTAATATGCAAAGATCTTGCATGAATAAATTAAGAAGACATATTGCACACATTTTTAGTAAAATATGTGCATAGAAGATGGACAAATAAATCTCAAGAAGGTCTGACTTCTGCACACTTTCAAATAAAGACCATTTATCGCTGCAGTTTCAGTAACGAGACCTTCCTGTGTGCTTGATGTCTAAATTATGTACATTTTTACTGTAATTTAAAGTTAAAGGAATGAACTACAAGATGCATGATGGCAAAAGAAAGCCGCGCTGCTTCAAACCGGTAGCGATTAGTGAACCCAACACGCCTCCGTGCCACAAAACAAAACAAATCTCAATTGTGCTGACATGAAAACAAAAGAAATGAAGCATTTCGATGAATCGCAGCCAAACCAGTTTAGCAGTTTTAGTTAATTGTGCGCAGAGCATATGTTTCTCCCTCCGGTGTTCGAGCTGCTGAGGTGCCAAACTTTTGTTCTTTGTTTAACCTTCCCTCAAAGGTTTTCTCAGTGTCTTAGTCAAAGTGCAAATATGAGTTCAGGTAGAGCGATGCTGTGTCTCTGAAGGCTCGGTGGCACCAGATGGTCTCGCCGTGCAGATTAGTAACCGACTTCAGTTTGTCACCTTTTCTTTTTTTACTCTGGCTGTTGCTGCTGGTTGCTGTAAAACACAATCTGTCTTGTGCGCGGATTTATTTAAAAGTAGCTTTTTCTGCAGGGACTCGGCTAATGTACACACATCTTCATCCTAACTCTCCAGTCTAACATGAAACTCGACTTTAATTAAAAGCTGCCTCAGTTAACTCTGTTTTATCGTGTTTACTGGTATCCTCTGTTAACCGTATATTCTAACATCCTCTAGATAGAAATTCAGGTCATCAGCAGCTCAGTACTGTAATTAAAAAAGCTGTGGTGAGGCAGGTGGGACTTAAGACATATGTATCTAAATTAGCAATGAGCCAGTAGCGGCTATTAAGGTAAACAACTGTCTACTTCAAAAACCTATGGCAGCAAAGTGACAAATAACATAATTGAACAGATCTTAAGAACTTCAACTTAAACCAAGGAGTTCCCATTGGGTGTAATTTATTTATTATGCAATATAGAATATGGACAATGTTTCAGCTAGTGATCGTTTGCAACTACGTCACGTAATCATTGGTCATCAATGACAGATGGCGCCTGGAATCGCCATCCGTCAAAGTGCAAATATGATTCAGGTAGTGCGACGCGGCGTCTCCGAAAACACCAGCGACTCAACAGGCCGACTGAAATTGTTTTTCAAAGTTAATTTTGCCAGTTTATTCATGGCTTCTACATGTTTCAGTCAAGCTAACTTGTCTGTGAAAGTAACACACCTGGTTGGGGCTCATAGTCCCAACCAGGGACTATGAGCTTCTGGGTTTTATTCAAATTTGGCTGAGTTCACACTGCAGCTTGAAGTGACTCAATTGCGATTTTTTTTGCCGGGTCATTCACACCGACAGTAAATGCGACCTGTATGTGATCTGCAGTGTGAACAGGAGACTTGAAAGTGTCCCGCATGCGCAGTAGAGGGCGCCATAGCGTCAGCGTTCTCTGTGTTCTGCCAACCACCATAGAAGAAGAAGAGCTCAGAGTTTGAGGAAGTAAACATGGAGGCTAACGGTGGAGCTTAGCTTACATATTTGAAGTTGTTGTCCAACCGGAGCAACTTATTAACAACTTAATCCTCATATAGTCGTCATGGTTGTTGTTTTTCTTACCACTTGTGCGTATCATGATGCAGAATAGTGAGATTTGTTGAGAATCAGTGACGTTCAGTTCTGATGAATGAGACCTGGACGTTATGGTCACATTTGAATCAGATATGAGTCACATTCTAAAAGAGTCTGACCTGAGCTGTTCACACTGCCATGAAAAGATCGGATACATGTCGCATTACAACAAAAAAATCGGAATTCAGTCACTTCAGACTGCAGTGTGAACGCAGCCTAAATGTTATTTTTCTGGAGTTATACTTACTGTACTGTAGCTTTCCTCTAATGACATCTTATCATATAAACCCAAGATCCAAGATATCCCTTAACTTCTTAAGATGCACTTAAGAAGCTCCTTTTTAAAATATGATCACTAAAGAAATCAGCTTTTATGATGAAATATCCTAAAATGTCAAATTAATTTATTTAGCACTTTTAAAAACAGGTTGAAACTGCACAAAAATGCTGTAAAAAATTACAAAGTGCAATAAATTGATGACAATTAAAAAAAGTTTAAAACATCACAACAGAAAAGTCCCTGTGACTCACATCCAAACCTAAAAAAGGTGAATCCTGGTGAACTGTTCATCTCTGTATGATTCTTTGAGTCCTATTTAAACATGAACCTTCACTCCAAGCAGCAACTCCTGAGCTTTGAAGGTTCACACTAAAGAAACTGGGTTTTATAATGAAACAGCATCACAACGTTTGCCCACCACCACTGAGTAAGTTTGGTTTTAATGTGCAGAGAAGGATTCACATTCACTAAACCTTCCACATTTTGCTTCAACAGAGACTTCAGTAGAGGGTATTTGGAGATTATGAGGTTCATCATAAGCTGTATTCACCACAAATCTGGAACTAACTTCCAGAAAACAGCAAAACATCCGAAACCCTGAGTTCCTTTAAATCAAAGCGAAAACCCCACCTGTTCAGAGTTGTGTTTGATTAGCAGTGAGTTAAATATTGACCAGCATATTTGATGTTTGCGTGATTATTTTGAGGAGGATATTTGACCAACTGTAATGTTTACTCCTTGTTTCATAATTGATGAGTGTGTGATGTTTTTATGGTGTAAAGCACTTTGAACTGCCTTGGTGCTGAATGTGCTACACAAATAAACTTGACAATTTGAGCACATCAGACCCACTGATGTTTAGATGTCTGACATAAATAGATTTTAATGTCCATGAACTCCTGGCATGTTGTTGTTTATAACTGGAACAACACTGTTAACTAAATGACACCTGGAGATGTAGGTATGATTAATTCAGCACAATGAGCCACAACAAACGGGAAATTAACACAGAAAAACCATTGAAGAATAACTCAAAATCACTTGCAATTGACAACAACACCACTATATCAGGATTCAACACCAAAAACACTAAAACATTTACCACACAAAGAACAACCAGTCCAGTGTATTGCAGTTTTATGTTTTTGGCTTGATGTTTATTTTGCAATTAATAATTGCAAAATATAATATTTGTGTTAGATTAGCTTCCACTGCTATTGGCTAATCTAACAGTGCCGTGTTTGATTAGCTCATTAGCTGTACTACTAATGATCTGTCAGAGCTGGTGTTTATGTTGCCTTTTTAATCTTGTAACTGAATCCAAACACACTAAACTCCACATCACATCTACATGTCACGGTTGTCAGAGTCAAGCTAGTAGAACTGAACTATTTCCCTCTCCTCACTATTTTTTTCTTCAATAAAAACTTTTCCTGACCTTTTTATTTAGTTGTTGTATTGTTGACAATTAGTAGCAAAGCACTGCATCCATTTTTTATACGCCAGGTATACATCTAAAAGTTGGCACGTTATAATGACAATGTAACAGCTAATGCCAATGCTAGTTATGGTTAGCGAGCAGCTTTTTGCTCTCCTGCAGAGATGGAGGCAGGATCTTGTGACATCAAGCTGCAAAGGGTCCATATAGTTCAGGCTTAACACCAAAAACACTCAAACACACAAAGAAAAGAGCATTCAGTCTGTCATAGTATTATGTTTTTAGGCTTGATGTTTATTTTTGTGATCATTAATAAGTGACACTGCTGTGATAGATTAGTCCAGAGGTTCCCAAACTGTGGGGCGCGCCCCCTAGGGAGGGCGCTGTGCCATTGCAGGAGGGGCGCGGGAAGCCTCTGGATGGAGTAAAAAAAAACAAAACAACGCTGTATGTGCTGGGTTTTTAACCTTAGAACGGCCAACTCTGTTATTCCTCTGTCAGTTTGATACAGTAGGGGCTTCTGCACCTCCCATATCTGTGTCCTCTGTCACTTTTATCAGCAGTTAAAACTGTTTCATCTGTTGTCAACATGTCGTAACCTTGTTTTTCCGAGCCGCCTTTAAAAGCAACATGATCGCTATGACGCTCGCGCTGAGTTTACACCTGTGAAGGAGACCTGATGCTGCTGCTACGCAGGTGTGTTAGAGTCATGGCAGCAAACCAGCAAAACACAAAGAACTTTTCACAGTTTTTCCCCAAACTAACCGACTGAGTTGAGTGAAGCTGTTGGATGCAGTAAAGTTACCTAAAAGATGACCAGCTAACATCAATACAGCACCTTAAGCTTAACAAGTAGCTTGTAGGCTATGTTGTTGTCTATGTTCAGCTACATAGATTCATTTTGCCCCCCTAAAAGTCTCTCCTCCCCCCTCAAACACACGTTGTTCAACCAGACAGCTATTTGTAATCTATAGGGGGAGCCCAGAAAATGTTTGGAAACCCCTGGGGGGCGCAGGAGAAAAAGTTTGGGAACCTCTGGATTAGTCAGTTTAAACCCCTGATCTGTCAGAGTTGGTGTTCATTTTGTAACTGATCACATCTATGTGTTAAGGTTGCCAAAGTCAAGCTAGCATAGCTCCACGAACGCTGCAGCAGATTACAACTATTAAAGTTCATCATATGGTTTTCATGTAACCTTAGAGAAAATGAGGCTCAGTGAAATACTCTGTGAAATGACAGCGGTGATGGAGGACGGGTGGAGCAGGTGGACCTTGCCTTCTTTCCACTCTCCATGGTATTCCTCTCCGTTGGAATAGGTGAAGGATCCTCGTGTCAGGGTCATGGGTCCCTCTGGCACACAGACGGTTAACACACAATAAAAATCATTAGGAGCCACTGACTCAATCTCTGACTTCCTCACAGCTACACAAAGCAGGTTCTCTGTCAACACATTAAGGCTTGTTACGTTGATATGGCTAAGTGCCTTCAGAGTAACAAAACTCAGATTATTAGTATATAACTCAGTATTACAATTGTCCAAAACTGGATGGGACAATTATTTATTCTGCTCTATTCTAAACAAATGATCACGTAATAATATTAAACAGCACCAAGCTGTCGCCTTAATTTACTGAAAGAATAGAAGCTACAAGCTGATGCTAACATGATCACAAACAACTTCTTAAATATTCTTGTGGTGTGTAACTTTTATTTAAAAATAATATATACATATACATATGTATTTTACATATTTGTTAAAACTGTTACCAGGTTGTCACAGTATATTATGAGACAGAGAATCTGTGGGAATTAAAAAAAACTCCTGTCTTCTCCCAGTGCTAGCTACAAAATACACTGCTTGGTCAGAAAGAACCAATCAGAGCGAGGAGGAGGGTCTTAGTGCTGCTAATCATTCTTGTGTACATGCTAGTCACAACATCCACTTTGCTCTATGCTATTCCACTTCTTCCAGATAGCGTAGCCTGTCGTAAATGCTAAGGCTGGTTAGCATGGCTACCAATGGCGGCAGATAAACAGTTTTCCAGTAAAGTTATTTCTTCGCCATCATGCTAATGAGCTAATGTTTCTCATTAGCACATTAGCTTGAGCATGATTGACAGCGATAAGACACTGTTCCTGGATCTAATTGGTTGTTTTTGATCTTGAATGGTGGATTTCTTCAGACGCCAGTAGGAGGGGATTGAGCTTTTCACAGATTATCATAACAAACTATTATGACATGGTGACAGTTTTACCAAATAAGAGACACACTGGACAAACAACCATCATTTAAATTGCACTCAGGTAATTTGAATGAACCTAACCATGTTTTTGTGAGGAAGTCAGAGTAACTGGAGAGAACCTGATCATGTACAGGGAGAACATGCTAACTCCTTACAGAAAGAATCAGGCTGGGATTTGTACTCAGGCTACAAACTTCACCACCATACAGACCAAATATTTATTTAAATGGAGCTATTTTCAATAAAGGGCCACCTCTGGTTTACAGGGAAACAGGTTTACATGCACATATGACCATTTTATGACATGAAATCAGCCTAAATTGTAACTGTTTCAGATAAGTTAGAGTTTCCCCAAATGATAAGACAGAATTATTTTCATTTTGATCAATTTCAGAATTTCTGCAAATTAAGCTGAGTGACATAGAGCTTCACACATTAGTTGAAGCTCAGAGGGAATTTAGCCCAATCAGTGTAACTGTTCAATTTTAAACAGCCAAATAAGGGCAGGAGCTTCTTAAAGAGACAGTAGCCTATTTCAAAGGGTCAGACACGATGCAAAGTTAAATTTATTCAAGTAACTTGGATGTAAACTGCATTTTCAGAGCAGTTTAAGGTAACATACAGCTTTGGAAAATTAAGAGACCACATAAATGATCAGTTTCTGTGATTTAACTTTTTGTAGGTTTATGTTTAAGTGAAATTAACATTGTTGTTTATTCCATGAACTACTGACATGTGTGAAATTCCAAGCAAAACTTTAGTATTTATTTGGTCAAAATAATGAAAAAGACGCAGTGCTTTCAGATAGGGCTGTGTAATAATATCGATATCACGATATATATTGATATTTTCTTTCCTAGAAAGAAAATCGATATTCATCTGCAAGCATCATAACATCCAGCTGTCACCTTGTTCCCTCACTGCTTGCTTCACCAGGTCATCAGGCTTAGAGTGATTCCTTCAGATGTTCAGGTTAAAA